>PVLC010014829.1:0-38531 GCA_004027655.1 Graphiurus murinus
CTACTCTGGAGGCTGAGGCAGAAGGATCCCAAGTTTGAGGTTAGCCTCAGCATCTCAGAGAGACCCTCTCAAAATACAATAAACTGAATGCAAATGTCTGGGAAATGTAGCTCAGTGGTAGAATGCCCCTGGGTTCAGTCTCCAGTAACACACACACACACACACACACACACACACACACACACACACACACACACACAGAGAGAAATGGGAGATGTAAAGTTAGGGAGTTTCAGGATAAATCTATACAGGAAGTAGTAAAAGTTTTGATGAAGCAGAGGGCAGTACAGGTGAGAAGGAAGGGATAAAGTCGGACAAGAAGAGGAGGCAAAGAGGAAGGGAAAGGAGCCATGGATGCTCAAGTTTTGGGCAGCAGGAATGTTTGTGATGTAGGGAAAAGAACGCATTTGACATACTACTTATTGAGATGATGAGCACCTAAGAGCCCCCATGCTCCTTCCTATTGGGTCATACCGGCACTCTCTATTACTGAACGCTTTGGGGTTGGACTTAGTTAATCATAGAATTTTGCCTTTGGCGCATAATTGCCTTTTCTCTTGCTCTTTCGCACCCCACCAGGAGCTCTTTGATGGCAGGGCTTTGTGTTTCATCTCTTATTCCTAAATCACCTAGCACCATGCTAGAAGTGCAATAGATACTTATTAAACATTTGAAAAAGAAGGAGGAGGTGAGGGAAAAAAGAGGTTAAGTAGAAGAGGACATTTGTCATTTGATATCCATCTGGAAATTTAATAACTGAAAGGGATAATATCTAGAGTGACATTTTAGTTTACAGGATGATAAGCTGAGGCCTCCCCAGGCAAAGGAAATAACTTATTCCTCAAGGTCAAGATCAGGCAGTAGGAGACAGAGGTGAGGTCAGAAAGCCGGCTCATCCTATGCAAGTTCTATTGCTGTCGGGTGAGCAGTCCTGCCTCTAACAGAGCGAGCAGTGCCTATTTTACTATACCCAAAGTAAACAAGGTATGGGACACAAGCAAGTAAGTACATGAAAAAATATCTTTGAGGAAATAGAAACTAGACCATGGTGACTCTAATAGGGATAGGTTCAAGCCCTTAAACTGACCACAGAACACACTGGTTGGTTCTAGAAAACGGAATTCTTTTTGTTTTGTTTTGTGGTACTGGGGGTTGAATCCAGAGGTATTCTATCTCCAAGCTATACCGTCGGCCCTTTAAAAATTTTTTTCATATGAAACAAGATCTCTTTAGGTTGCTGAGAGTCTTGCTAAATAGCTGAGGATGCCCTTGAACCTGTGATCCTCTTGTCCAAGCATCCCAAGTACTACAATAATAGGCATGCACCACCACACTGGACTAGGAGATTGAATTTTTAAAATAATTATTTGATTAAAATTTTTGTTAAGTAATACAATCTCATAGCTTGAAACCTTAAAAGAATTAAAGGATATAAATAAATAAAAGGGTATAAATAGACACAGTGAGAAGTCTCCTTTCCTGACTTGCCAGCCTCATCCAGGCCAGTTTCTACCTGCAGCATAGGTTCACACTCTTCCTCATTTCGTAAGTATTTTCCTCAGTTTCTTCTTGGTTATACAAGATAAATATGGTTATACAAGTAAATATTCTTATTTACCTCCTTTTCAGTACACAAAAACTAGGATTACACATTCTGATCAGTACCTTGCTTTGATTGATTGATTGACTGTGTGTGTGTGTGTGTGTGTGTGTGTGTGTGTGTGTGTGTGTGTGTGTTAGTTACTGGGGATTGAGCCCAGGGGCATCCTACCTCTGAGATACACTGCAGCCCTATTTTATTTTTCAGTTTGAAACAAGGTCTAAGTTGCAAAGGGCCTCACTAAGATGCTGAGGCTGGCTGTGAACCTGTAGTCCTCTTGTCTCAACCTCCCAAGTATTGGGATTAGAGGCATGAGCCACCATGCCTGGCTCTTTTTTTTTTTCTTTTTAACTTAATATATATCTTGGAGAACTTTCATATCAATACCAAAAGAATACCTTTACTTAGCTACAAAGCATTCTTTAGAGGGATGCAGGATAATTTAATTAAATGGCCTCTTATTGATGGGCATTTGGGTTATTTCTAATCTTTTAATGTTAGAAAAAATCCTTTAATGACTAACATTGTACATACACCAAGGGTTTGCATTTGCAATTTTGACATATTGCCAATTAGCCTCCAAGTGGTTGTGCTAATTTACATTCAAGTCTGCAGTCTGAGTACCTGATTTTTCACAGCTCAACATCAGAGTATTATCAAACTTTAGGATATTAGCCAATCTAATGGGGGAATAAAGTGGTATTTTAAGCTTGGCATGGTGGCACACACCTATAATCCTAGTACTTGGGAGGCTGAGACAGGAAAATCTCAGGTTCGAGACCAGCCTCAGCAATTGAGCAAGACCTTGTTTAAAAATTTTAAAAATATATAAAAATAAAAAGGGCTGGAGGTGTAGCTCAGAGGTATAATGCTTCTGGGTTCAATCCCAAGTATATTTTTTAAAAAAGATATTTTAGGGTAGTTTAATTTGCATTTAACTTGGTAATGAGATTGGGCATATGTAAGATGCTAGAAAATGGAATTATAGAGTAAAACTAAAACAAGACTTGGGACCAGAACACCCTCAGTTAGAGCACCATATATGGATTAGTTCATTCAAATTTATACCCTTCACCGATGAAGAAACTGAAGTTGAGAGAGGACAATTTCCCCAAGAGTTGGCAAGTGACAGAGCTGAGATTTGAACTTAGGTTCCGGGGACTCCAAGACCTGTGATCGCACAGTGATTGCCTTCCCTGTTGAGGATGCAGCACTTGTGCACAATTTGAATTAGGTCATTTGTATGCCATTCTCCTCCCATTGGATTTATGATCTTCTCCCTGTTCTAGCCATCTTCCGACTCTGTGTCTGGTTCGGAAGGACATATTTCTTCTTTAATGTAGCTGTGGCTCATTGTTTTTCCTTGTAGAATTTGAGATGTAGCAGGTTCACTTTTAGGCAGTCTCTCTCTCTTTCTTTCTCTCTCTCTCTCTCTCCTTCTCTCTCTCTCTCTGCATTTTATCCTTGGTGTCTTGATAAAAAGTCACTGTGCACTGCGTTTATAGAAAATTATAAATATTGATCTGTGCTTTTCCTCTCTGCTACATAAATATGGAAATTGGAGCATTGGGCAGCATAATGCTAATAAAAAAAAACTTGGGAAAATATATTATATCCTTGATTATATATAATGAGTTAACGTAATTGTGTAAAAATATAAAATAATATAAGACTAGTTGATTTTTAATTTCCTTATTTAACATATCTGGACTTTCCTAAAATTACCTGGAGAAGACTAGCTCCTCCCATGTAGAAGTATTATATTTAAAAGAATGAAGGATTTAAAGCCGGGCATGGTGGTGCACGCTTGTAATCGTAGTACTTGGGAGGCTGAGACTGGAGGATCCGGGTTCTTGGCCACCCTCAGCTGTTTAAGGAGGCCCTCCGCAACTTAGTGAGACCCTGTTTCAAAATAAAGAATAAAAAATAGGGCTGGGGGTGTAGGTCGGCGGTAGAATGCTCCTGGGTTCAATCCCCAGTACTTAAAAAAAAAGAAGTAAATAAAAATAAAAAAACAAAGAATGAAAGATTTAAAAATCAGTCTTCTAAGCCGGGCGTGGTGGCGCATGCTTGTAATCCCAGCATTCGGGAGGCTGAGACCGGAGGATCCGGGTTCGAGGCCAGCCTCAGCTACCTAGTGAGGCACTCCGCAACTTAGTGAGACCCGGTTTCAAAATAAAGAATAAAAAATAGGGCTGGGGGTATAGCTCGGAGGTAGAATGCCCCTGAGTTCAATCCCCAGTACCGGAAAAAAAAAAAAAAATCAGTCTTCTAGATTTGTAAAAAAATGTGCCTATACCATCATAGCCAGAGTAAATTACTAATCTTCCACTGAAGTGGTACTTGCAATTGCCAGCACCAATGCGTCCAGCTTCCTTTGATCTCATGAATGAATGCATCTGGACATCTGCTCTGTTTCCCAGAATCCTTTCTGTGGCAACCGTGAACAGCATGTCTAGAGACCCTTTCACTTTCCCCATCTGGCCCTCTCATCTCTCCTGCTGTCCTGAAGTCATGGCATGGCTACTCCAGGAAGGTAAGCTTTATGAGAGCCAGGAGCTTCCAGGTCATAGACTTCCTGGAAACCAAGGATCAGGGAAAGGGTGTTTCTAATTGAAATCACCTAGGCAAATCACATCTCTAGAAAATTGCCTTGAAAATGCAGCTCAAATGCCTAACATGCAATTCAGTTGAGAAATGAAGCAATTTAAAGAATCACTACCCTTGCACTGCATTTACCTCATGGTAAGGGCTTCCCTCAGAGCTGTTGCCTTCTGTCTTGGGTAGAAGTAGGCCAGGAAGAAGGGCTTGGCATGAAGAGAGGGAAGAGTAACTCCACTGTGAACAACCTCCTTCTACTTTAAATGATGATCCTCCTCCTCGGCTGCTCATTGGAGAACCTAGTGAGTTTTTGAGTTTTTAAAAAGTACCAATGCCTTGCCTGGTCCTATTGGATTTGGATGATGGTCTGGAGTGCAGCCTTAACGTTGAGTTGTTAAAAAAACTCCCCAGAGGGGTACACGCATGTTCATAGCAGCATTAATTGCAACAGATGTCTGTTGATAGATGAGGACATAAATAGAGCATGATGTACAAGAGCATGAGCACATGGGAAAACACACACACACACACACACACACACACACACACACACACACACATAGGAAGGAAATTCTGATACATGTTACAACATGAATGAACCTGGAGGAAATCTCCTGTTTATATCTAATAACTGAAATGATAACTGAAACAAGCCAAACACAAAAGGCAATTGTGGTATGATTCCACTTACAATGAGTTATTTAAAGAAGTCGTGATTCTTGGCTTCCATCATGGACATCAGTTGTTTCCATGTGATGGCTTCCAGATTTGAAAATTTGCCCCATAAGAACCCCCTGGGGTCTCTAGTTTCTTTTTGAGGGGGGTGCTGGGGTTGTTTTGTTTTGGTACTGAAGATTGAACTCGGGACATTCTACTTCTGAGATACATCCCAGCCTTTTTTATTTTGCAACAGGGTCTTGCTAAGCTGCTGAGGTTGGCCTGGAACCTACCATCCTCTTGTTTTAGTCTCTTAAGTACTAGGATTACAGGCATGTGCCAGCACACCTGGCTTTTGTTTTCTTGTTTATTTTTGTTGTTGCTGTTTTAACTAATATTATAGATTTTGAATTTCAATGGTAAGAGTACAAGGATATAAATTTTAATAATCTTTTCAAATAGTTCTGATATGCTGCAAGTGTTGGAAGACACTGGATTCTTAAAATCCAAATCCTCTGATGTCGTAGACAATGTGGCTCCTGCATGCTTTTCCAGCCTTCTTTCCTGTCTTCCCTCTGTACCTCAGATGGGATGTTTCATCCTCCCCATAGCTACCTAGGTCCTGATTCCAGATTCCCTTTCTGCCTGGAGGCATTCTGCTTTTTTGCCCACTGCAATTCTCCTCAACCTTCAGGCTTGGATAGACTTAATCTCTTCTGTAGTGTTTTCCTGGACCTTTCCTTAGTTTCATTCTTTCTCTCTCCTTTTTCCCAATGCTTGTTACAATTAGTTGAGAATAGTAGGGTCCTTTCTGTTGTAGGGTGTAGATCTCACTCTTGATGTTTCCAGGATATCATGTCATCTTTGAGTATGACTCTTTCTGGGAAGACAAGGAATTTTCCCTGGTCCTAGCATGATGTTTGGCTTAAAGTAAGTGTTCACTATTTATTATATGAAGTTGAATTAATCTTTCCAGTTCAGCTCTTACTTCTAAGCTCTAGACAAAAGTATTCAATTGTCCACCAGATGTCTTAAACTTTTTAAAACACAATCAAAATGAGGTTTTGATTTTTCTCTGCATTTTTTCTCTTTCTGCAGGGTCCCCCCATCCCAACAATGGCATCTCTATCCACTCCATTAATTGTTCAGCCCAAAATGCTTTTAACTAACATGGTATTTCTCACCCCCTATGTCCAAACAGACATGAGGACCTAACAATTCTGTTTTCAAAATAAAGCACAAGCACTCTCTTACTCCCTTTCCACCCACCACCTGGCTTCATCATCTCTCTCTAACATCTGAAATGCCACCTCTTCTTAAGCACCCTCCTTTCCCCTTCCAATTGCTTCTCCTCACTAATGTGAGACTGAAGTTTATAACATATCGAGCTATGTAATGCCACTGCTCAAACCTGTTCCCTGGCTGCCCACTGCTCCTGACAACTGTGTCTTCAGTAGTGTCTGGAAGGCTCTGTATCCAGCTGATTTGCACCTCCTCCTGCATTCATCCTGTTTTACTTCTCACTCTAGCAATAGCAGACCCATAACTCTGTGTGTGTGTGTGTGTGTGTGTGTGTGTGTGCTGAACTCAGGGGCATTCTACCTCTGAGCTATATCCCCAGCCCTATTTCGTTTTTTATTTTGAAACAGGGTCTCCCTTAGGTGTGGATGGCCTTCCTAAGTTTCTAAGCCTGGCTTGGAACCTGCTATCCTCCTGCCTCAGCCTCCCAAGTACTGGGACTACTGGTGTGCACCATCATACCTGGCTCCCATCTCTGTTCTTTATTTGAGCCTTACTCTTTCCTTCCTCAGAGAATTTGCCTGTACTAATCCCTCGGCCTAGAATGCTATCACTGTTATTAATACCCTACTACAACCCTGCTTTCAGGTTTCAGCTTAAATGACACTGCCTCAGAGACACCTCCCCTCAGCCCACATGTAGCACATCCCGTGCTTTCCTCCTCAGAGCACTCTTGATTTTTCCATCTTGGTTCAGATGTGCCTATTAAAAATAATTTATTGGAAAATCTTGATCCATTTGAATTCATCCCTGATTATATCTGTCTTCAAGCACATAGTAAGGCCTCAATAAATAGAGGTTGCTTGAGTCAACTGTATCCCACCAGCCTATAGAAACCATCTTCGTTTTCCAGGCCCTATTCCTTTCCAACTCCAAAGTAGAAAAAAATCATTAATATTGTTACCACAGAATTGCTTCTCTTTTAATCTGCCCCAAGCTAATCACTGATGCATGAAGTGAGAAGGAAGTACAAGAATGGGCCCACTACCACCATTCTGAAAACCCTGTGCTCCCTTTCATGGAGAGCTCTGGCATGTCTGGGGTCACAGTTATGCAGCCTCTGTCCACCTACTGGCCAGAAGCCTGTCCTGGCACTGGGGTCCAGAGGGAGGGAGGCACCACCTCTTTCTTTGCTTCTCCAAGAACATTATTGTGGACAAAAGAAGGAGAAGGAGGATTATTTTCTCGAGATGAATGTTGCATTTTAAATGAAGTTCCTTAGGCATTTAAGCAACCATATTTATTCTACATGCAACAGTAGTTTCATTATATATAGTGAAAATCCTTCTAAATGTTAATGTAACATTGGCCCAAGGAACCTCACATTTGGAATGAATAAACCAAGATGTGGGCTTACATCAGTGGAAACTTACTGAGCCCCATTCTCTGTCACAGTTTGTTTTAGGGGAAAACAATTCTTCATGGTTGTAAATAACATAGCCTTTGAAGTTTGAAAAACCCGAGTTCAAATCCTAGGTTACTAACCAGGCAACTTTAACTTATTTATGATCATTGAGCTTCCTTCATAGAGCTTTTGAAGGGATCACATGAAAGAGCATATATCAACTCATTAGTATAGAATGCTTTCCCTGTAGACAGGTTGAGTATTTCTTATCTGAAATGGCTGGGACCAGAAGTCTTTTAACTTTTTTTGTTTTGATTTTGGAATATATGCACATATAAATCTAAATACAAAATCCATTTCTGTTTCATATGTACTTTGTACACATAGCCTGAAGACAATTTTCTGTACTTGTTTTAACTGCAACCTGTCACATGAGGTCAGGTATGGAATTTTCCACCTCTAGTGTCATGTCAGCACTCAAAAGTTCTGCGTTTTGGAGCATTTCAGATTTAAGATTTTTTTCAGATTTATTATATACATACATACATATAATATAGTCATAGTTTTTAGTATGTGTAGCATAGTCAATACTCAAATGGTATTTACTTTTCATAAATTCCTTATATTCTAGCTCAGTCATAGAATTTACTTGAATATTGCTTAAGAATCATAATTCATTCAACAAATATTTCTTGAGCCCCTCCTATGCTTCATGCAATGTGTTAATACAGCATGCTAGCTATCTGGTAATATTTTGGTGAATAAAAATGGCATAGATTTGCCCTCATGGAGCTTAATGACCAATGGGAGATAGAAAAACAAGTAAGCAAACCAACTAACACATATCTCTGCAAGGAGACAGGTGTTACAGAGAATGAACTGCATGCTATGAGAAGAACCAGTGGGAGGTGCTACATGGCTGAGGTCATCAGAGACATGGACAATGAACGGCTGCAGTGAGTGGCCAAGTCCCTTGGCTTAGTCCTCTTCCCAAGACTGTATCCTAAGAGACTTTGTCAAACACTTGGCTCATACATCGTAGTACTTTCAAATTTACTGATACATTTTACAAAGCTAGCCTGACTCTGATGCTCTAATCTGACAAAAGAAAAAAAAAATGTGAGTGTGCCATAAATACCCAATCTCCAGGTTAGTAGATTAAAAAAAAAAATCCTTAAGTAAAATGATGTTAGCAAATAAGGAACAAGATCCAGCAGCATTTTAATTGAATTTATTCCCAGACTCCAAAGGTGGACTGACATGAATAAATCTGCTAAGATAATTTATCCTCTCAGTAGGTCAGAGGAGAAAGACTGCATTCTCATCTCCTACAAGCAGAAAAATACTTCCATTGTAGTCGCATTCAGAATAAGGCTTTGCTGTGGTTATTTTGCCTGAAGTTCTAAGGCTTTTGATCACCAAACATGCTGATTAAAATAATTGAATCCTCAAAGATTTAATAAAGAAAAATTAAGTGCACGTACAGAGAGGGTATAAACTAGCCATTTCTACCAAGTCATTTAGGTTACATCAATATCCACAGATTTCTAACCAATATAACAACCATTTCAGCCCAGCTCATACCATCTGCTCAGTCCAAGAGCTGAGATGAAAGTAGCAGGAAAAACCCTACGGGCTGTGGCTGCTCACTAGCAAGATGGTTTATGACTTCCTATAACTGACTGGCAGTCTCCGTTTCTGAAATTAATTACTGTTCTTCCAGAGTTAAATTTGCTGATGATGCTTCTCACAAAAATATGAGATCTTTACAAAGCAAATGCTCTAATTAAATAAGAATAAAAGCAGAAAACTTCCAGAACTAAATGAGATACATTTATTCTGTGCATGTGGTTGAATCTTTAATAATTTGAAATGTAACAGTCTCTTTCCTCCTGGGATAGCGATATCTTGCTCTTTCCTGTATTTGCATCTCTCTTCCTTCTAATGTTTATTTATGACTGTGGCAAAAAGGAGAGATGCACACACTCTGTTCTTTCCCTATTCTCCTTGCCCAAGCTCCCCAACCCCAGTGCTAGGGAATGAATGGTGTCCCTCAAAATTCCTGTTGAAGCTCTAACCACACATGGGGTTATATTTGGAAATAGGGTTTGGGGGAATAATTAAGGTTAAATGAGGTCATAAGGGTAGGATCCTAATCCAACAGGACTGGTGGCATTCTAAAGAGAGAAAGATGGTTCTCCCTCTGCCTCTGCTGCCCCCTCCCCCTTCCTTACACACAGCAAGAAGTCATCCATCTGTAAGCCAGAGAGACGGCTCTTATAGTTTGGATGTAGAATGTCCCTAGAAAATCTCATGTATTGACAATACAAAAATGTTCAGAGGTGAAATAATTGAGTTATGAGGATCCTAATCTCAGCAATGGATAAATCCATTAATGGATTAGCAATTTAAATGGATGTATTGGATGGTAAGGTAGGTGGGTAGGGTGTGGCTGGAGGGGGGAGGTCACTGGGTTGTGGCCTCTGGGACTGTATCTGTCCCTGCCCCCTCCTCTTGCTCTCTCGCTGCTTCCAGTCTCCATGAAGTAAGAGCAGGGTCCCTGCATGCACTCTGCTGCTGCAGCTGCTATTTATGCTTTGGAGTCTGCCTTGTGGCTAAAACCTCGGGAACTGTGAGGCCCATAAGCCTTCCCCCCTCTAACTTGTTCTTTTTGGGTATTTTGGTTACAGAGATGGGAAAACTGACTGAAACAAGGTCCTTCCCCAGAACCCGGTCATTCTGGCTCCCTGATTCCAGAATGGTGAGAAAATATACTTCTGTTGTTTAAGCCACCCAGTCTGTGGTGCTTTGTTATGGCAGGCTGAGCAGACCATGCCCCCAGGAAGGAGAGAGAGGGGTAGCTGAGAGTGAGGGCAGGACCCAGCCTTTTCTTCCTTGTCCTATTTAGACATCCTTTCCTGCACTTAGCCCTTGGCCCTTCAAGGAGGATCGCTGAGTTACTGTGTCCTTTGCACTGGCTCCTAGGGGACCAAGGGTTAGTATACATTTCCCTGTACATGGAGCACAGACATCACTGTTGTCTCACAACCCATGTCTTCTATCTCTTGCTCTCGACCCATCCTGCTTACCAGCTTCCTCCTCCTCTCCACCTGTGCACGCTTTGACTGTCTAGTTTACTGGGTAGCGTATGGGAGCCCCACACAGGTAAGGCTCCATGTTCTTATCTCAGCTGTCCATAGACTTCTAGGTTATCTTTTCCTTATATATTCCTAGGAGAGAGGATCCCAGTGAGTCTTCCACCCTGGTCTAGTTTGCCGTGGTCCAGAGACATGGAATCTCAGGGTAAGAAAGTCAATGAGTTGGGGATAGATTGAAAAAAAACAAAAACAAAACCTCCCTCAAATGTATGTCAACTGGGCATGGTGGTGCATGCCTGTAATCTTAGTACTTGAGAAGCTGAGACAGGAGGATTGCAGTTTTGAGACCAGCCTCAGCAGTCTCAAAACTGCTGATTAGTGAAACTATCAGCAACCTATCGAAACCCTGTTTCAAAACAATAAAAAGGGCTGGGGGTATATCTCAGAGGTAGATTGCCCTCCTGGGTTCAATTCCTAGTACATACATTATATAATGTACATTATACATTATACATTATATATAATACATATATATGTATAATTATACATTATATATATGTATAATTATACGTTATATATAGTACATATATATATATATATATATATATGTATAAAGGGCCTAGTTGTAGAGACCAGAGAGAGCTAGAAGAGACCATTCCTTAGCAATACAAAACAGTGTTCACTGAAGAGCTGAATTGTGCGACCAAGATGCTTTGCCTCCCAAAGTCAGAAGTGAGTGGGGTCTGTGACTGTGAGCCCAGCATCTGCTAGATGTGTCTACGCATCTTATCTGATTCCAGCCACTCAGCAATTGTTCAGTAAGATAAATGCTATCTGAGAAAACTTCCTGGAGGACAGAGAGAAAGGGAAGTCCACTGGAGCTAACAGCATGAGCAAAGGTTTAGTGGTGGGAAGGCCTATGGTTTGTGCAGGGGAGAATCAGGTGACCAATCCTAATGGAGCAGAAAATGCTTTGGAAATGGTGGAGTTCTTATAAATGGTGGGGTTTCCTATAGAAGAAAGAAGTTTAATAGAGCAAAGACCAATAAAACTACGTCCCTTCATTCTGTTCACTTCTTGGTCTCTAGTATGCTGTCGCAGGCTCTGGACAGAGCCTTACTATGGCATGTCAGGCATGGGGGATGAAGAGACAAAGGAGACACATTAGAAACTCTGAGAAGGCCACAGTCTAGTGGAAAGAGAGGCAGATGCTAGCAACAACCAGCACACCCCTCACAAGTTCCAGAGATTGAAGCATTAGCTTGGATCCTGGTTTCTCAGTCCATGAACCATGTTTTGTCATGGCAAATAGGGAAGGCAGAAGATTAAGCCCAGAACCTTGTCAGTGTAGCCTCCACATGTCTCTTTCATCTGAAGCACTTAAGAATATTTTTAAAAGAAATATAATGCCAGGTGTAGTAGTGCACACCTGTATTTGGGAGTCTGAGACAGGAGGATTACAGATTTGAAGTCGCCTCAACAACTTAGCAAGACTCTGTTTCAAAATAAAAATAAAAAGGGCTGGGGATGTAGCTTGGAGGTAGAATGCCCCTGGGTTCAATCTCCAATACAAAAAAAAAAAAAAAGAGAGAGAGAGAGAGAGAAAGAAATATAATAATCTGATAGCTAAGAGTTTGGGAATTTTAAGCTGATACCCCACCCAAACAACAGCATGTCAAAGACACATCTGTGGTACTAATCATTAATAGTACCCCGCAAAAGTTGACGCCATACCATTGGGTAGCAACTTTGCAATGCTGTTCATATAGAATAAATCTTATTTTTAATAAAAATGTATCTTTAAGATATACACAACGATTACCCTAGAAATAGATTGGACTGTCTATTATATTGATATATATACAGTCTCAGAAATTTGTCTCTAGTGCCTGGTTTAGTATACACCAACAGAATTTAGAGCTCCATAAAAATACTTTATAGCATTCAGGCAGCAATGTTCCTATTTCTTATGCGGATACATTGGAAATGTGGTTGGGGCTGTCATTCATTCCTGGCACTTAAATGTTTTTCACAAATAGTTGCTGCCTTAAGAAAGCATCACCAAATAAAATGTTTTTACTTGGTCCTTTAGTGATATGTCAATAGGCATTAAAATAAAAACTTCCTTGTATCTAGATACGATAGCCCCCTTCAAAATATTTTCAAGGAGAGCTGGAAAGTCTCTAAGGACCCATTAGTGGTATGGGGAGGCAGAGCTGGGGGATTATTACTTCTTAAAGGGATGGCTCTTTCTACTGGCCACTTCACATTTATTGGAAAGGAGGGAATGTAATAGAATTTTATAAGACATAACCTCATATGTCCAGAGGAGAATGGTGCCTTCCACCTCTGCCAGCATGGAAGAAGCACAGGTATCTTTGTCTCCAGACACCAATGCTATGCAGGTATCCCTTTCTTCAAACAAATTCAGTATATGATGATATCTTTACCCACTGGGGTGTAGTGGAAGAGGATGATATGAAAACTTTACAAAAAGATTAATTTATTAAGGAGGCTTGATAAGTATGTTAGCATTCTATCACACTATAACAAAATGCCTGAGATAATTGACTTATAAAGAGGAAAGGCCTACTTGGCTCATAGTTTAGGAGGTTCCAATCCAGATCAACTGTCCCATTGCTTTGAGCCTATGTCATGATGGAAGTGCTTGGCATCACTTCAGGAGTGCTCAGCAGAGCAAAACTGCTCACCTTAACAGCCAGGAAGAGAGAGGGAATGAGGACTGACTAAAGTTCCTCAATCCCCCTTGGGGACACACATCCAGTGACCTAAGGACCTCCATGGCCATCTCCTGAAGGTTCCCCACCTCCCCAGAGTACCACCATGGGGACAATCCTTTAACATATGGACCTTTGGGAATATGAAAACTAATAGAGCATTAAAAATAAACATTTGCTTCTGTAAATCAGATTTCCCTGCCTGGTTGTATTGCTTGGAGTAGGTTACCTACACAGAGAGTTTGGACTTTTGTCTCTTATTAGTAGCAATAATAGTATTATTAAAAAAACTATAGCACTCCCTCACCCTCTTCCTTGCCTTAGTTTTCTCCATAACATATATCATCTGACATACTATTTAGTTTACTGTTTGTTGTTTGCCTCCCTCTATTAGAATGTAAGTCTTGTGCAGATAAGCACTTTATTTTATTTTTATTTTGTTCCTTTTTTTTTTCTCATAGCCTATAGCATATCTGACTCAAAGCATGTGCCCAGTAAATATATTTTGGGCCAAGGTAAAAGTTAACCTTTTTAAAATCTCAATTACTTCCTTTACCTAATTTAATTAATATAATAATATGAATACTACTATGTGTTCCCCTATTTTCACTAAGAAAAAAATACATTTCTCATATAAAAAATTACAATACCACTGGGGCCCATATTATGGTCTGCAAATACTGTTTCTCACAAAGATGAACAAAGACTTCCTAGAGAAATGGCTGATTCCAGATCTGGGCTGGGCAATGTATAGAATGGAACATCCTGTTATATAGAAATCAAGGAAGCTATCAAAGACTACTTGAGTTGTGTCAAAGGTTTATGAGACCAACATAAAGGAGTACCCACCAGGAAAGATGAGACAACAGAATAACTAATACATTCAGAGTCTGAAATGTGAAAACTCATTTATTCATTCTGGCACTTCAAAATAGTACCTGATTGGTCATTTTCAGAAAATGTCAGGAAATAAACTTTATTCTGAAAGTGGTAATGAAAGGAATCAAGAGCTCCAGTTTTAGCTCAGAAATATAGAGAACAGCATGGTTCCTACACAGCAAAAAGAAAAATAATCTTTATAACCTGAAAATGAACGACTATTCTTGAACTTCTAGAGAACTGAGGCCACAGAACAAATAACTAACCTAAAGATTGGTGTCCAAGACAAAATGCACAAGACTATCAAGGAGATGATTATACTCAGATTATTGCAATAGAGAGAACACCTGAGATCCATAGATCAGAGTGCTTCTGCAGAGAAGTTTTGCCTGGGACTTTTAGAGAGAGAAGTAGAGCAATTACAGGTCAGGTGATATATAGATGAGATCTCTCTGCACTCAGGGGAGGTCTCAGCCAGTTCAACTAGGAACATTTGCCTGTTTGCTCACCAGTTCAAGGGGAAGAAATGTTCTAACTCCAGCTGCTTGCCCATGAAACAAAGAACAAGAAGTTGGCTAGGGGTGAAGTTGGCTGTATCAGCAGGTCAGGCAAAGGGGAAAGGTGGGTGTTTGGCCTCAAAGGTGATCACAAGAGTGTTATGCCAGTCATGATAGAGTGGACATAAGTTTTATCTAAGTCCTATGGCGAAGGATGGTTCTTTGTGGTGAGCCGTTGCATGCAATGCAAACTGGTATGTGAATTTCTTACCCCTTGCTATCTGTTGAGGTGTGCAGGGCTTCGGTGAAGTTCAACATTGTCACTGGAGAGAGACAGATGTCTACAGGGAGAAATAAAACCAGAGGAGCACCTGACCTGGGACAGACTAGGAGATACCATAGGAGCCCAAGTGCAGAAACTTTGAAGTATGGAAACTTTGAAGGAGTACCTGAAGGCTGGGTGTTGACTATGATCAGAGTGTGAATCCCTTGGGGGATGCAGACAGCCATGAAGTTGTTTGCAAACTGTTACAGGTACAGTTCCCCTGGGGAATCCCATCAGGTGTTCAGCTTTGTGCTGGCTTGGGTTGGGGACAGCAGCCCCTACTGAAACACCACTGAGACACATGTAAGTCTTAATCTTCAGAAGGAAGAGCAATAAAAACTGTAGACCTAGAGGGGCTGGAGGCAACTTATCATAGCTGGAGGTGGAGTAAAGGAAAGTGAAAGCTCTCCCCCCATAAGAAGGGCTGGAAGAGTGCATGCAAAAGCTCCAGGTTTGGAGACCACACCTCTGAGATTAAGTGCTCAGTGATTGCCCACAATGAGTCTCAAACAGATGATGAGAGAACATCACTGATCACAAAGTAGCAGCAGAAGGCAGACAGAGGAGCACAAGAGAGGGATTCTCCTAGAAATAGGGCGAAGGAAGAAGACCCTACGCCAAGCTAGGAAATGCAAAGGCAAGCAGGAGTGGACATTGAGAAGCACCCTTCAGCAAATTAGCCTCCATCCCCAAACAAGGTGGAACTATTTATGACAGAATAGGTTTATTTTTCCCTTTGTAACCAACGAAGATTTTATTTTTAGATACTTTTATTGTTTCATTATAGTCTCACATGATAATGTAGTTTATAGTGATGGTGACATACATGCACACAGCACTCGGTAAACTTTCACCCAGCTCCCTCCCCACTCTCCCCACTTCACCTTACAGGTGAAGAGATTGGCAGTGAGATGGAGATTGGTATTGGTATTCTCACACACGTACCTAATGTTAATGGAAGTGATTCCTTCATTGATCTTCCCCCTCCCCACCCTCCCCCTCACCTAGACTGCCTCTTTTGCTCCACTGGGGTTTTTCCTCCATTATCTAATGCGCCTCTTGTATCCTGATCACTCCCCAGCTTCTGAATATGAGAGAAAACATATGACCCTTCACTTTCTGTGACTGGCTAATCTCACTTAACATAATGTTCTTCAGGTTCATCCATTTTCCTGCAAATGGCATGATTCTGTTCTTTTTGATTGCTGAGTAGAATTCCATTGTGTGTATATCCTGTAATTTTGTAATCCATTCACCTGTTGATGGACACCTAGGTTGGTTCCATAGTTTGGCTATTGTGAATTGTGCTGCCATGGACATAGGTATGCATATATTACTATAACATTCTGATTTCAGTCCCTTTGGAAAGATACCCAGAAGTAGCATAGATGGATCACATGATGTATCTATTCCCAGCTTTCTGAGGAATCTCCACACTGATCTCCACAGTGGCTGCACTAATTTGCAGTCCCACCAACATGTAAAAGAAAGAGTTCCTATTTCCCTACATTCTCACCAGCATTTATTTTTGTTTGGCTGCCATTCTAATTGGGGTTAGATGTAATCTCAGTGTAGTCTCGATATGCATCTTCATTATTGCTAATGCTGTTGGACATTTTTTCATATATTTATTGGCCATTTGTATTTCTTCTTTTGTGAAGTATCTGTCTAGTTCAATTGCCCATTTCTTGATTGGGTTATTTCAGAATAGGCTTTTTTATTTTCAAACCTCTTATGTCACTTGGTTTTGGGCATGCTTCTTGTAAAAGCATGTGGCAGCTTTTGTTGTCTTGTTAGTATTTGTGTTCTTTTTAATAAGGTTCTCTTAGAATCTCTACAGAGATTTATCTCTCCTTTGGGGTTGACAGAATCAGGACCTGGGTTAACACAGAATTTGGGACACAATGATTTGCTGGGACGTTTCCTTTAGCTCCCATATTATCTCATTTTGCATGAGTCTCAACTCTTATGATAATCACATCTCTAGGACACAGGCATCCAGCAAGGTGAGGGACCCTTTTGCTTCCAGTGCATCCTAAAGTCATACACTGCTCTAGAAGTATGCCTAATATCCATGTGTAGGTTTACTCTCTGATATTTGGCTAGTTAACAAAGTCTAGTAAAAGTGAAGTACATTCTGCCACAGGGGCTGATTTTACTTCAGGTTAACTACCATAATTTGAAGGAAAGCTTAGATTAGTGGTGACCCATCCTTTTGATAGACTCTAACCTCGGTTTTGAGGTGTTATCAATCAAATAACATTAGCTCAAGGCTTAATAGAAGTCTCTAATATATCTAAGTGAAATACAAAGCATTTCCCAATGAAGATAGATCAGGGGTCTCCCCACTTCTGGTAGGGGCAGGGGTGTGGGAGGCTCCAGGCAGTGCAACTGTGAATACTTAGGTGAGAAGGAGAGAGAAGTAGCCTCTCCTAAGGGGTTGATCAGCTGTCTTAAAAGTCCTGTGTGTTCTCACTGGGTAGTAATGTCTACAGGAGGAATCCTGAGGACACACAGAAAGACTGTAATTAACTCGGCAAAAACATCAAGTTTGCAACAGCTCTGGGCCAAACACAAGGGAGATAAGCCTTGGTCACGGGGTCAGAGGTAAGGTGATGGTAAATAATGGTTTTGGGATGGTTTCCAATAAGTTAAATAAAACCTAGTGACTTTCCAGCTCACTCATGTAAGAATAGATAAAATGTTTTTTTTTTTTTTTTTTTTTTAATTAGAAATTCCTAGAAAAGAAGGTTTCTGATGAGCCATGAATAGGTTCTCCAGGGTCTATTCATGTTTGGGCTATCAGAGCAGAGAGTCTCTTCCAAAGGAAATATTCATAAATAGGTTTTGCAATCTCAGAAAAATTTGATACCCTTTGCAATACTTGGTTAAGCCTAGAAATCCCCTCAGTTGTCATTTGAGAGAGCTCTAGGATTGACATAAGTAGTCTTTAGTCCATCAGCCAAGAGGGCTTCCCCCTCTTTAGATAGGTCAACTAATTCTGATGGCAAAAGTGCAATTTATGTTTTAAAACTTTGTCCCTTTTTTCTTACCAAGACAAGGTGCAAGAAAATGAAATCCATTTTATAAATGTCCTTATTCTCTGAACAAAGATCATGTACATACAGTATGTGAACCAAATCACGGGGGAATCCTAGATCTTATAAGTCTCACTGAGGTCTGGGCAAAGTAGAAGCCCCAGTAAACCCCTGAGTGTGTAGATACACGGTTGTCTTCCTCAAGTGGAGGCAAAAAGGTATTGGTTTTCCTCATCTAGAGATTGAAAAGGGCAGAGCAAAGATCCACTACATGAAGCAAGAGGCTGCAGGAGGAGTGGGTGTCAGGATAGTATTTGGATTAGGTCTACCGGTAAAGCAAGGGATAACAGTTTTATTGATGACCCTGAGGTCTTGAACAAATCCGTATCTTTATTGGGCTTTTCTTTTGGTACTGGGGATTGAGTTCAGGGGCATTCCACCTCTGAGCTAAAATTCCAGTCCTTCTTATTTTTCATTTTGAAGCAGGGTCTTGCTAAGTTGCTGAGGCTGGCTTTGAACCTATAATTCTTCTTTCTCAGCAGTACTGGCATTATAGGCATGCACCACAATACCTAGCTTTGCTTAGGTTCTTTACTCTTAGGATGAGAATTACAAGGGCCAGGGGAGAGTGTTGAAAAGAACTTAGGATACAGGTTTAATCCCTTAATTTGAATTTGGCTTTAAGGAATACTGGGGAAGTTTAGGTAATGGTTTGGTAAAATCTATATGACTTTTTAAAAGATTCTACTAAAACTATTTTGCTTGTCAGTGAAATTTTTACTCCTTAATGTGTCAAGTATAATATGAAGATCTAGGGTATACATTAAATATAATGGAGGAAGTAAAGGTCTATCCAGAGCAGTCACGATTATGAATGGAGATTTCTCTGGAACCTCAATAAACAGTCCTTCTGGTATGGATTTGGTAGTACTGTTCCACTTGCAAAATAAGCCTCTCCCTACTGAATTTGCAGAGATCATGTAACAAAACAGGAAAAAATATTTTTTCAGTGCAAGTCCCATGGTTACATTGAGGGCTAGGAGATATGGAAAACCTGTAGGTTATTTGTAGTAGCTAGCACCTATGTGGTAAGTTCACTCTGAGAAAAAGGTTAAGCAATGACAAGGTTTATCTCAGAAAGAGTAGCACCAGGAATTGATGAGGATATCATGTTTATAGTTAACTCATCTTGAGTGTTTTGGGATGTGGTAGAATTGAGCACCTGCATGCTCATTGGTCCTCCTTAATTAAGGGATTTTTTTTTTTTTTTACTTTGTCTTTTTTAAAAATTTGATTAAATGGGTTTGTTTTTCCTGTTAATACTATCCAAAAGTGTCCTTGTCAGTAGATAGTTGGTTGGGGAGTAGACCAAGTAGCTGTTTAATCTGCAGGGCCACAAGTTTACTTTCATCTTAAAGCCCTGTCAAAATGTCCTGCCAGGTGTTGTAGTTTGGCAAAAAGGGCTATTTTCCTTTCTGACTTCTAATTTGGATGAGGTCTCCAAATTCAGGTTTAATTCCAACAACGAAATGAGATGAAAGGGCTATTTGTGCCTCCATACCATCTTGAACTCCAGATTGATGTCTGAAGGGATTTTCTGTTTTATCTTGAAAAGTTTCTATAGTTCCATCTGTAGTGTGTGTTTCTCTGCCTGATTGAAAGATGATCCCATCAGTTTTTACTGGCTATGTTTCAGACATGGTTTTTAGGAGACTAGCTCATTTATGACCCTCAGGTTTATTGTGGAAAAAAAGGACCTATAAGCTGGGTGTGATGGCACTTGCCTATAATCTTACATCTTGGGAGGATAAGATAGGAGAATCTCAGGTTCGAGGCCAGCCTCAGCAACTTAGTGAGATCCTCAGCACTTTGGCAAGATCCTGCTTCAAAAATAAAAAATGGCTTGAGGTATAGCTCAGAGGTAGCATACCCCTGGGTTCTACCTCTAGTACCAAAAGTAAAAAATAAAATTAAAAAAAGGATCTTACAGCTACCTTTGTGGGTCAAATTGGCTTTTGCATCTAGGATTTAACATTTGAGCCCAAATCACATGTGTATAAGTTCATATAGATCAGATAATCCTATATAATATGTACCCTCTAATTATAAATTCTTCCATGATTATTTGTGGTTCTTAGTTTAGGGAATTTTTTAGTTATAGCTCTTAATTTAGCTCAGGTCCAAGGTTCTATGGCTGCCTGCATGCCTATCTCATGGAAGGGGTGGATCCTTACTGGCATCTGGCATCGTGAGGTTTTAGGCAAGTTGTTGGGAAATCGTATGGGGGTCTGGAGAAAGGGAAGAGGAAGGTGGAGATGCAGAAGAAAAGAGATCAGAAAGATAAAAGGGAAAGCTGGATATGCAGAGGGAACTTGAGGACAAGGATGAGAATTTACTAAGGAAAGGGAAATTACTCTAGTTTGGTTTTGCTTGTCATTTAGCTTTTTTAGTTTTAGCAAGAGAATCTTTTTAGTGATGCAATTTCTTATTCATTATTTTGTTTGGAAGTCTCTGAATACCAACCAAAAAAAAAAAATGCTGTCCATTGACTTTATGGAATCAGGCTTCTTCTCAGGTGCCTCTCCAATGAGCAATTTTTTTTTCATTTTCTTTTTCTCTTTCTTTTTTTTTTTTTTTTTTTTTTTTTTTGGTGCTGAGGGGGTTGAACCCAGGGGCATCCTATCTATGAGCTATAGCTTCATCCCTTTCTAGTTTTTATTTTGAAATGGGGTCTTGCTAAGTTGCTGAGGCTCTCATTAAGTTGCTGAGGCTGTCCTTGAACCTGAGATCCTCTTGTTCAATCTCTCAAGTATGGGGATCACAGGTGTGTGCCACCATGCGTGGCTCCAAATGAACAATTTAGTTCAAGACAAATGTCCCCTGGAGTGGCATGAAGGGTTAAATCATTCTTGGCGAAGTATGTCAGTTAGAAGGGTAGGCATACAGATTAGGTTTGTAATCAGAATAAATGCAAAATGTAGGGATGTATCCATGTAAAGAGGAGGACTTAGACTTAGTCCCAGTGCTGGTGATGGCTGGGATTCATGCAGTGTTCGTGCACTTCAGGTCTCTGGGCTCTTACCTCTTGTAGTCAGCTGCCTCTGAACATAGACTTGGCAGACTGGGCCCCTGGCAGGTGGGAGACCAGAAGGAATACTCTCTCTGGATCAAAGCCAAGCTCTTAGAACACAGTCACCTGGTTTTGCTGGTGACCCACAGCTGAGGTTGCCAGGGGATGCCATTCCAGGGAGAATTAAACTCAATGATGGAGGTCAGCTTGAACAACAAACAGGCTTACAGGGCATTGCCTGTGCTCCACCCTAATTCCTCTTATCACAAACAGTACTTCTGGACAGTGCAACACAAAACAGGAACACATGTCCACCTAAAAGATTAGGGAGTGGCTTTCAATGAAATAAATGTATCCAGAAATATACCAGGGGACTGTAATCCAAGAGAAGAGAAGTACATGAGGGTTGTTTGGAAACACAGGTTCATTGGTTACAGAGGCTTTCCCAGGCTGTGAGGTACTGACTGTTGCTAGGAAAGAGTCTTCCCAGCAGCAATCTTGACTGCAAGGTTGGAGTTTGGTAAGGCTCCTTTCCAGGTGGTACTAGGACTGGCTGTCACTGGAAAAATGTCTTCCTAGAAGTGGCTTTACTGCAAGGTTGTGAGTTTGGCAAAGTGTTTTTCAATAGTTTCTATTAACAGACAGATGTGTGAGGGCCCCACCCCTCCTTCCTGGCCTCCTGACTCCGTTCTATTAGGGTTCACTATTTTTTTTCTCTTTAAATATTATTTGATGTTTTGGTTAATCTATTGAGAAATTTCCCCCCATCAATTATGGTTTTCCACGAATGTCTTTCACTAGAGTTGCTAATACATTTCACAAAAATCTTATACATCTTTTAGTTGTTTTTATTTTTATTCATAGTAACATACATTTGGTTGCATTATACATGATGTCTTTATTACATTTTCTAGAATTTGCTAATATATAGAAATATAATTAGGTTTCTGAACCATCCGCTTCCCATGTTGTCCCCAGTACCAGTCTTTCCTGCTCTATTTTCTGTGCACTAAGCACTTTAATATACAATTTTCGTATTTTGTTTATTACGTTTTACTTTGCTAGAATTTAAGTTATTGAGGCAGGGATTTTTGTCTATTTTGTTTGCTACTATATTTCCAGAATCCAAACAATGCTTTACTTATAGACAGTAGGTGCTCAGTAAATATTTGTTGATGGAATGACTGAACTCTTATTAGTTCTATTAATTCATTGTAAGTATTTCTGGGGCCATTCTGTGTGGTTAAATTATATCATACACAATTAATTACAGTTTAATTTCTTCCTTTCAGTCTAGGCTTTTGTTGTTATCTTATTTCTCAGGTTACTTCCCTTCTCATAGTATTGGATGAAATTGGCAATATTACGATGACAGTATTCTTTCCTTGCTAAGGATTTTCAAAATAAATGTCTACTAGCTTCTCTCTCACATATGAAAGGTTTGTGTAATTTTTATGGGGGAGATTTTGTCAGTTTTAGAAAGTTTCCTTTTATTCTTAGTTTTCTGATTTAAAAATATTAAAAATAACTATGTTATTTGTATGTTGTATAAATATTACTGAGAATGTTATCAGTTTTTTAATCTACAGTTAATTAGCATGGTGATATAGATTCATATATTCTAAAGTTTACTATTTCTTGGATAATCTGATTCAGTCTTAATGTATTTTTTTACTCTCTTATGTTGCTTAATTTGGCATGCCAGTGTTATTTTTTTAAGGAACTTCACATCTATGTTCATGAGTAATACTGATCTGTAGATTTTATTTCCTATAATATGCTTCCCTATTTTTGATATCAAGGTCATAACAACTTTATAAGAGGATTTGCAAAGTATTCCCTCCTCTTTTCTCCAAAATGTTTGTGTAAAATCATAACCTGTTTCTTTAGTATTTCATAAAATGCTTCTAAACACCTGAGTCTATATATGCTTGAAAAGGGTTGGTTTTTTTTCTTAAAAATAATTATTTAATCAATTTTAATTAGCTCTTTGATAACTACAATTCATATTTTTCCTAGAAGTCTAAAAGTGAATTGGTGTAAAGTTCAGAATTATTTTTATTGCATTATAAATCTTGAATCCATGTGCAATTATGTCCCATTTCCATTCCATATATATATATATATACATATATATATGTATATATATATTGTTCTTGCTGGGTAATTTGTTCTATTTTTTAAAAAGCATCAATATTGATTGATTTATATTGACCTTCATCTTTCCTATTGAACCTGTTTTTTTCCAAACATACGAGTTTTTCTTCTACTTACTTTTTAGTTATTGATTTCTATCTTTGAGATCAGAGAATGAGGACTAGATGATATTTATTGCTTGATATTTACTATACTCTGCTTTATGGTCTGATATAAATATCTGTGTTTCTCATGTAGAATTTAGTTCTATATCTATCTATTAAATACAGCTGTTAATTATGGCATTCAATTCTTTTATACTCTATTGTTTTTTCCTGTTTGATTTATTGTTGAGAGGTATGTTTTTAAAAATCTATTATTGTGGTGAATTTGTCAACTTCACCTAGTGGATCACTTACTTTTTTGTTTGTAGGGTTTGAAGTATGTTGTTAGATCCACACAAAATTAGAATATTTATTCACTCATTTTGAATTTTTCTGTTATGTTTACTGCTATATCCTTAGTGTCTAAAACAGTGGTTAGTAGACTCCCATATGTGTGTGTGTGTGTGTGTGTGTGTGTGTGTGTGTGTAGGTGTGCATACATATATATATGTATATGTATATACACACGTATATATAGAGAGAGAGAGAAAATAAATTTCAGTAATTTCTTTTCAGTACTGAGGAATGAACTCAGAGATATTCTATCTCCAAGCTACACTCTCAGCCCTATTTTTCATTCTTTGTTTTGAAACAGGACCTCACCAAGTTGCAGAGGGCCTCACTAAGTAACTGAGGCTGGCTGCGAACCTGTGATCCTCTTGTCTCAGCCTCCCAAATGCTGGGATTACAAGTGTGCTGGCTTCGAACCCGCCATCCTCCTGTCTCAACTTCCCAAGTACTGGGATTACAAGCATGTGCCACCATGCATAGCGAGTAATTTCTTTTTTGAAAGTGTTTTTTTGTCTGAAAGTAACATAGCTCTAAAAATATCTGTGTTTATATTTGTTTAGTATACTTTTTGAATCATTTTCTTTCCAACTTTCTTATATCCTTGTGTTTAGCTGAATCTTACATACAGCAGGATCTTATTTTTTAATCCAATGTGACAGTCTATATTTTAACTGGAAGAATTTAGTCAACATATATTGACTATGATTCCTGGTATATTTGTACTCTTTTCTATTGTTTATTGTTTTTTATAAATTCTTCTGGAACCTGGCTTGGTGGTGCACAGCTATAATCTGATACTTGGGAGACTGAGACAGGAGGATCACAGGTTTGAGGACAGCTTCAGCAATTAATTAGACTCTCACCAATCTAGCAAGAGCCTTTTTCAAAATAAAAATAAAATAGGGCAGGGGGTGTAGCTCAAAGGTAGAATGTCCCTAGGTTCAATCCCCAGTACAAATAGATAGATAGATAGGTAGATAGATAGATAGATAAGATTATAGATAGATAGATAGATAGATAAGATGATAGATAGATAATAAATTCCTTTGGACTATTTTTCTTGTCTTCTCATTTCATACTGCACCCCCAACTAATTTGATATTACATGCTCTGTTACTATTCTTATAGTGAGTTCACTGGGGATTTTCACATTTTTATTTTGTAAGTATAAATTTTATAAACATGTTTTATTTCTTCCTATATAAAATAGGGATCTTGTAATATTTTAAATCTGATTATTCTGATCCCATTCTGTATGATTTTGCATACTATAATCTTAATGCTAAATTACTTTTTGTAGCTCTACAGATAAGAAAGTTTCTATTTTTGCACAGTCAACATTGGTTTAAGTATACCCAAGTTTGACATTTTCTTTGCTTCTCTATTCCTTTTTCCATATCAGGCCTTCCTTCTGGAGTAATTTTTCTTCTTCTTGAAACACATATTCTGGAAGTTACACTGAAAGTCTGTTGTAAAGTCCCATTTTTGTCCATCAGTGTCCGTATTTCGCACTTGTACTTGGAAGGTAGTTTTCCTGGCTATTGGTTCTAGGTTGGCAGTGAGTTTTTCACTTGGTACTGTCAATATTCCATTGTCTTTTGTCAGCTATAGTCACTCTGTAGTGCAGTTCTCAATCTAATCCAGTGTTTTTTGTTTTTTCTTTTTGTTTTTTGGTACTGGGGATTGAATCCAGAAGCATTCTACCTCTATGCTACACCCCCAGTCCAGAAGCATTCTACTTCTATGCTACACCCCCAGTCCTTTTTATATTTTGGTTTTTTTTTTGGTTTTTTGGGGGGTTTTTGTTGTGGTACTAGGGATTGAACTCAGGGGCATTCTACCTCCGAGCTACACCCCCAGCCCTATTTTTTATTCTTTGTTTTGAAACCGAGTCTCACTATGTTGCAGAGTGCCTCACTATGTAGCTGAGGCTGGCCGCGAACCTGGATCCTCCGGTCTCAGCCTCCCGAATGCTGGGATAACAAGCATGCGCCACCACGCCCGGCTTTATATTTTGTTTTTTAAACAGGATCTCACTAGGTGACTGAGGCTGGCCTTGAAAACAATCCTCCTGGCTCAGTCTGCCTACCATGCCCAGCTTAATCCAGTGTTTTTAAAGGGTAGTCCCTAGATCAGCAGCATCAAAATCACGTTGAAGCTTATTAGAAATGCAATTTTTAAATGTTATTCCAGACTTACTGAGTTCAAGCTCTGCAGTTGGAGCTCAAGTATGTGCTTTTCAGATTCTGCCAGGTGCCTCTACTGAGAGTAAATTTGAAAGCCAGTGATCTAATTGTTATTTATTTCAAGAGTAAAGGTAATGCATATTTTATTTCTGGTTACCTTTTAGGATTTTTTCTTTGTTTATGGTGTTCTATAGACTATGATAAGTCTAATAATGTTTTTTTTAATATTAATCAGGATTTCTTGGACTTCCAAGGATTAGTGACTTCCATTAATTTTGGAAAGTTGCAATATATTGCCTTTTTGAACATTGATTTTTTTTTTACCATATGTACTATATTCTTCCAAAATTTCAATTATACTTATAGTGAACCTCCTTACATTGAAATTATTTTCTCATATCTTCACTATACATGGAGTCATTTCTTCAACCATCTCCAAAGATTTGTGTTTGCTTCTGTTAGGGACACATTAAATTTGATTTTCTTCTCTGATTTTTAGAACATAAAGATAATGTGAATTGATCCTTCTTTAAAATTTTATTTTATTTATTTTAATATACTTTTATTGGTGCATTATAGTCTCACATCATAATGTAGTTCAGAATGATAGGGACATACATGTGCACAGCTCTTGGTAAGCTTCCTCCCATGAATTGTGCTTTTTAAAAAAAACTATCATGAGAAATGTCTTCTCTTTGTTTTCCTCCCACTCTATAGGAGGCAAAGACAAGACTGTTATGTCAGTCTTCCAATCCCTACCACCACCACCCATTTCATTTTGTTTTTATTTATTAACAAATGTTTTCACTGAAGCCATTGCCTTTTTTTAAAAAATAGTCTTGGCAAATGTTACAGTTTGGATCTGGAATATCCCCCCAAACCTCACAGAAATGTTCAGAGGAAAAAAATTGAAACATGAGGATTCTAACCTCATCAGTGGATAAATCCATTGACGAACTAATAACTTGAATGGATTTACCGTGTGTAACTGCAGGTGAGTGGGACATAGCTAGAGCAAGTAAGTCACTGGGGGCATGGCCTTGGGGATTATACCTGTCTTTGCTTTCCTTTCTGTCTCTCTCTCTCCCTCTCTCTGCTTCCTGGTTGCCAAGAGCTGAGCAGCTTTCCCCCATGATGCCCTGTTGCCATGATGCTTCTGCCTTCAAGCCGCCAACCATGGACTGACCTCTGAAACCATGAGCCCAAATAATCCTTCCCACCTCTAAGTTGTTCTTGTCAGGTATTTTGGTCACAACAGCAAAAAGTTACAATGGAAAGCAGTTGATCTGATGCTTTTAAAATATAGCATCTCTTTTGAATGATTTTAAACTTAAGATGTCTTGAACAACTTCAAATTCAATTTCTGTTAAACAGAATTGAATTTAAAATATACATTTAATTCCTTCTGTGATTGCTAAAACTGAAATCTAGTTAATATTTTTAAAACACCAGAGGTTAATTTTCACTTAACGAATTTAAATTTGTATGTACATTATTATCATAAAATTCTATTTTTTATTTTAACTAATACATAAAAACCTAAATTGTACATGCTCATGGAGTACCACGTATTGTTCAGTACATGCATACAAGGTCATTGCATTTTGAAGGTTTCAGTTTTCCTAGAGTTTCTGAGTTTACCTCCATCCTGCTGAGGCCTAGTCTTTGTCTGCTATTTCTATACCCATAGAATATTAGAACACAGCTAGAGACAAAAGATTTGCAGTTTTCTGGGGCAAAACCTGGCTCCAGAGTTAATTTAACCCTGTGTGTTTTTGCTTTTTCTTTTTAATTGAAGAATTAAATATATGATGGCTAGGTGATCATGAAAGTAAATTAATTTTATTCAGTATTTTATTTTGTTTTTTGCAGTGCTGGGGATTGAACCCAGGGGTAGAATTTTTTTCCTATTTTTTATTCTTTATTTTTGAAACAGGGTTTCACTAACTTGTTAGGAACCTCACTAAGTAGCTGTAGATAGCTGGGAACCTGGATCTTCCCATCTTAGCTTCCCAGGTCCTGGGATTATGGGATTATAAACATGGGCCTCCATGCACATCTTACTCAGTATTTTATGAAATACTGTATCAGGTTTTTTTTTTTTTTTCCTCTGAGCATCTTGTTAGCCAAATTACCAGTCATTGAGGTCACTTGAATTGTTTAATCCCTCTGACCTGAAGTTCTTGCCAATATCCATGATCCTCATTGAGTGTCCTAGACCTGGTGATCATACTGGCCTCAGCACCCAGCAGGTGATTGGAAAAATTCACTTGCTCATGAGCTTCAGGGATGGAGTGGGAGGCCGGTTCAAATGCCCTGGATAACTCACAAAGGTTTTGTCCACAAGGGCTCAAACCTCATCCTAGCTTCCTCAGGGTTTTCTGGCCTGAGATAAACTGGTAGCAACTTAGAGACATTTGGGGATGGGTTCCCCCTGTCCCTTCTATCTCAAATGTAAAGGGCATGGCCCAAGTGTCATCAGGGAACCACACATCAAAGATGATGAAGGATAAACAATAATATACTGGGTATCCTGGATCTAGCACCTGTGGTACCCTCTGAGCAGAGGTGGCTCCAGAATTGGTAAAATTTCTGACTCTAGAAGGAGGAGGTGATCCATCAGTGACTACAGTACAAAAGACAGGGACCACAAATGTTGAATGGATGAGTTCATAGGGATTTCTTTGGGCTTTGGACATTATCAGAAATTCTAGTCCAGGACAGATCCTGGTTTATTATTGCTTCTTTTTCTTTTTTATTTTTCCAAGAAGATTTACATTGAAAGCATCTAAACTGGCCAAGATGCCCAGGCTGTGCCTCCAGTGTGATGGAGACGTGACTTCTTCTGATGGCTGAGGGGGCACACACGCTGTATAGAATTCGACGTGAGAGATGTCAGGGGTCAGGCACATTCTTCAGCCAAGCACCCAGCTTGAGATGGGGAAGTGGAGGGAGTATTTCAGAAACAGAGAACACTTCTGTAGGATAAAAGTGAAACTGGTTTAGGGAAAGGATTAAAATGGAAAAGGAAGTCGTGACCAAAGATAGTAGCCTTTGTATACACGGGAAACAAGTTGTGGGGTTTGTGTAGTATTTATGTAGCAAAAGGGAGCCATGGGCTTCTGACTAAAAAATGGTCCAAGATATTCCCATATTAGCAAAGACGGTTGACTGAACATCCATAGACAGGCCACATATTTCATGTATGTGAAATTATCAATGCCAATCTCAATCACGTGTATGGGGGAGGGAGTGGGGAGGGAGCGAGGGAAAGCTCGCCAAGTGCATATATGTCCCTCTCACTCTGAACTACATGATGATGTGAGAATATAATGCACCCACAAAAGAATGTTAAAATAAGAAGGAAAGAAAAAATAAACACACATATGAACCTAAAATAAAAAAGTGTCTGAACCAGAATTCCCTGGGAGCGACTGGCAGCTGGTGCCCAGCCGCGTGGGAGTGCCTGTCTCCCGAGGGCGGTGGTGCAGTTTCCTCACATTTACACAGGTTCTGGAAAGTGGCTTCTTTTCTTCTGGCTAACGTTAGCCAGCTCCTAAATCCTGGTTCGACGCTCACCCAAACTGCTGAGTTCCTTTAGTCGTGAACTATTTGTTAAAGTGCAAAACCACTTGGGAATTATTCCACGAGAAATGTCAAGTGGCAGAATAAATAACCATTCCCCTCATTAATCCCCACAGGCAGCATCTGTTTGAGAGATTTGCTTTTTCATAATGAAACCATGTCAGCCTTGAATATATGTTTGTGCGACTGAGACTGAACAGTGAAATGAAATGAATTCTCTGCTCAGCCGCAAGTGAAATGTGTTGGCTTGTGGTGAATGAGGCACTGAGCAGTGTGCAGTTGAAGCCTGGACTTTGAGAAAAGCCACGGGGAGGCTCAGATCAAGCCAGAGAGAGGGAGGGCAGTGTGTGATTAAAGTGTAAAGCAATTCTCCAAACAAAATTCATCTTAATTCACCCCCATTTGTAAGAGAAAGCTACTTCACATAGTACAGCTCAGCGTTTAAGAAATATGTGGGGCTTTGTTGTCCTTGAAGCTGTGAGAATTAGGGGAAAGCCCAGTGGTGAAAGTTTGATGTGCAGAAATTATGTTGTATAGGAAGCCAAGACCCCGAATTGTCAGCGAGTACAGAATCATAGGACCTCAGAGACCAGCAGGCCTGCCTGTTCATTCCATAGAGAACAAACCCAAGGCTGGGAAAGGAATGGTGCTCACCAGTGAACCATAGACAGCCAGGGAAATTCTTACCCAGGACAGACGCACCTGTCCACGCAGCCCTGCTCAGTGCTGCCTCGCTCTGCGTCTGCACTCTTTCCTCTGCAGCAGGGAATGAGGGATTCTTTGAGGTCTCATTTCTCATCATGTAGTGCTAATAAATGTGAATTGATGTATTTCTGGACTTTCCCCAAGGTTCGGGGTGTCTACTGTGTGTGTCTGTGTGTATGTGTGTGTAGTTACCTTCTATTTAATCTATATTTGATTTTTTTTTTTTTTTTTTGGTATTGGGGATTGAACTTAAAGGTGTCCTACCTCTAAGCTACACCCCCAATCCCTTTTAAAATATTTATTTATTTAATTTATTTATTTACTTACTTATTGTGGTACTAGGGATTGAACCCCAAGGCATTATCTATACCCCCAGGTTTTTTTAAAATTTGTTTTGATACAGGGTCTTGCTTGGTTGCTGAGTCTTTCTAAGTTGCTCAGGCTGTTCTTGAACCTGCAAATTTCCTGTTTCAGTCTCCCAAGTACTGGGATTCCAGGTGCGCTTCATACAAGAAAGGAAAGCAATCTTTTCTATGGAAGTTACAAGATTGCATAGAAACTGGCAGGCTTCTATTTTGTACACGTTCCACTCCCGGATATACTGGTTTCTTGTTTCTCCTTTTGTAAAATCTACCCAGTGAAAACTAGCCAATCAGATTAGACTGTAAAAGCCAATGGGGAATGGCGTAGTGGCCTTTGCATTAGGGAATAAAAGGCTGAACAGACCGCCCACCCAGTGTGCTGGCTGAACTGATTTTACAGTGGCTTTTCCACCCTTCTGTGTAGAAGTAGATTGCCTTGACAAGTTACTCTTTTGGAGTGCCTCACTAGGTAGCTGAGGCTGGCCACGAACCCGGATCCTCAGATCTCAGTCTCCCAAATGCTGGGATTACAAGCCTGTGCCACCATGCCCAGACCCCAAAATCCATTTCTAACATCCACTACACCTAGCCCCAACTAAGTTGCTGAGGGTCTAGCTAAGTTCCTGAGACTGGCCTTGAACCTGTGATCCTACTGCCTCAGCCTCCCAAGTACTGGGATTATAGGTGTGAGTCACCACAGCTGGCTGAAATTTGATTTTTTTTAAGTCAAAACGCACGGCCCCACAGCACCGAAGTTCAGTACACGGGCTTTGGAAACTGCCTATGTAGAGTTCAAATCCTCCCCATTCCGTTTACTAGCTATGTGACTTTGATAAGTTGCTTAACTTCTCTGTAAAATAGGAAGACTCATTGTATCTGTTATAGAATTGTTGCAAAACTTCCATGAGTTAATGTAGATGCAGGTAAGCAGCTTACACTTAGTCTTAGCATCCAACACTAGTTGTTAACATTACTTCCCTTTCTCTCAGTCCTGCTGCACTCCTGCCACACACAGTGCCTTATAAGTATGGACTTGGCCTTCTAGTCTGTCTCGTCCGAGCTCTACATCTGCACTGTTGTTCTTTCTAGCCCAAAGATGGCTCCAGGCAGTGTTCTTCTCAACAGAAGAGTGTGAACTGTGGAGTGGACTCCTAAATTGATGTCTTTGATTTTTGAAAATGGGCACAGATAACCAGAAGGTGAATTAAAGCTGCCTTGAGCCCCAGATCGATGAGCCATAGAAGCTATGTCACCCAAGTCTGTAAGAACTGATCAGAATTTTCATAAGAACTAAGATTTGGGTTTTAATTAGTCCTTCTTCTTCTTCTTCTTCTTCTTCTTCTTCTTCTTCTTCTTCTTCTTCTTCTTCTTCTCTCTCTCGTTCACTCACTTACTCACTTACTCACTCTGCCTGGAAAGAATTAGTGGTATACTTTTTTCTTGCACTGTATCTCCTTACAATTCCCTTTCTTTTTCCCCACATACTTTTATTTGTGCATTGTAGTCTCACGCCATTATGTAGTTCAGTGTGTGGACATATATGCACACAGCACTTTGTGGTGTTTCAATAAATGGGATGGCATCAAATTTAAAAACTTCTGCACAGCAAAGGAAACAATCAGGAGTGTGAAGACAGCCTACAGAATGGGAGAAAATGTTTACCAGCTACTCTTGACAAAGGACTAATATCCAGAATATATAAAGAACCCAAAGCTTAACACTAAAAATAAATAAATAAAAAAATAATAGATGGGCAATAATAAAGTGTCTAATTAGACACTTCTCAAAGTAAGTACAAATGGCCAAAAATACATGAAAAAATGTTCAACATCGTTAGCAACCAGGGAAATGCAAATCAAAACTACATTAAGATTCCATTTCACTTCAGTTAGAATGGCAATCATCAAGAATACAAACAATAATAAATGCTGATGAGGATGTAGGGAAATAGAAACTCTTATAGACTGGTGGTGGGATTGTGAATTAGTATAACTATTATGGAAATCAGTATGGAGGTTCCTCAAAAGACTAGAAATGCAACCACAACATGACTCAGCTATACCACTCCTTAGTCTCTTTACAAAAGAATTGGAGTCAGAAAAGTATAACAATATATGCATATTCATGTTTATAGTAGCACAAGTCACAATAACTAAGTTATGGGACCAGCCTAGGTGTCCATCAACAGATGAATAGATAAAGAAAATGTGGTATATACACACAATAGAGTTTTACTCAGCCATAAAGAAGAACCAAATTATGTCATTTATGGGAAAATGGGTAGAACTGTAGAACATCATGCTAAGTGTGATCAGCCAGTCTCAGAAAATCAAAGCCTGCATGTTCTCATAAGTTGAAGCTAGAGAGGAAAATAGAAAAAGGAAAGAAAAAGAACCTCACGAAAATGAAGAGATATACCAGTAGAGTAGTGGAAAGGGATTGGGGGAGGGAGGAAGGAAGGGAAAGGGAAGGTTTGGGAAAGGAAACAGACCAAATAATGTTATGTGCATATATGATGTACCCCTGTGAATCTCAGTCTCATGTATAATTATAATGCACCAATAATTTTTTTTTTCTTAAAACAATTGCTCTCAGATTTTGGAGAGCATGTGTTGTTGTGTTGTTAGCTATTTAGAGTCTCATAGTTGATAAACACTTAGCAAATCATTATTTAGCACTGACTTTACTTCCTGAATCTGTAATCTTCACACTGTGAACAACAGAAAGTACTGACATTGCTGATCTGTCACCAGAGGTCCTACACAAAGCCAGCATACCCTGTGACTCTGTTAGTATGAAGTGTTCAGACAAGGCAAATCTGTAGAGACAGAAAGTATTGCCTGGGGCTTTGGGAAGGACTACAGAGCTGGAACTGGGGTTTCTTTTTGGGGTAAAAGAAACATTTGAAAATGATATCTGGTGTGGATACTCTAAATGTAATAAAAGTCACACTTAAAATGGGTAAATTTTATACTAAATGCATTATAACTCAATAAAGCTAAATATTCAAATTTTAGGAATTAATGAAAAATTTAGCCTGTGTAAAGGTACTGATCAAATGTCAACCTTTCTATGAGGTCTCTCTCTTTAAAACAAAAACATTTCCAGGGAGAATTATCCATTAATTACCAGCACATTCATCCAACAGACAGTAACTGCTCATTAACCCTGTTTGAGCACTGAGGAATGAGAAAGTAGGACAGAAAGATATTTTGCTTTTAATTGTGGCAAAATATATACAACATAAAACTCATAATTTTTATCATTTTTCCAGCCTACAGTGCCATAGGATTAAGTCCATTCATTTTGTTGTGCAACCATCACCTCTATCCATCTCCAGAATTTCACCATCTGAACCTGAAACCCTATGCTTATTAAATATGAAATCCTATTTCCCACCTACCCCTAGCCCCTAAAAACCATTATTTTCTGTCTATCTCTGAATTTTACTACTCTTGGTTCCTTATGTAAGTGGAATTATACAACATTTATCCATTTGTGTTGGTTTATTTCATTTAGCATAATGTTTTCAAGGTTCATGTTGTAGCATATGTTAGAATTTTCTTCCTTTTAAGGCTGAATAATATTCCATCGTGTATATACACCACATTGTGTTTATTCATTCATCTTTTCATAGACATTTGAGCTGGCATCACATTTTGGCTATTATAAATGCCGCAGATACGAATATTGGTATACACCGATCTGTTTCAGTCCCTATTTTCAATTCTTTTGGATAAAAACCTAGGAGTGAAATTGCTGGGTCTATGATGATTTTATGTTTAGTTTTTTTTGAGGAACTGACATACTGACATAGATTCTCAGCAGCAGTACACAAAGGGTTCCAATCATCCACACACTTGACTGACAACCTTTTGTTTGTTTTATTTACAATTTTGAGAATAACCATTCTAAATGGTGAAAAGTGATATCTCATTGCAGTTTTGATTTGCATTTGCCTAGTGATTAGTAATGACGAGCATCTTTCATGTGTTTTTGGTCATTTGTATATACTCTGGAAAAATTTCTATTCAGGCCTTTTGCCCATTTTAAAAATCAGGCTGTCTTGTCTTGTTGCTGTTTTTTTTTTTTTTTTTTGTGGTACTGGGGATTGAACTCAGGGGCATTCTACATCTGAGCTATACCCCCAGCCCTATTTTTTGTTCTTTATTTTGAAACAGGGTCTCACTAAGTTGCAGAATGCCTCACTAGGTAGCTGAGGCTGGCCACGAACCCGAATCTTCTGGTCTCAGCCTCCCAAATGCTGGGATTTCAAGCATGTGCCACCACACCCAGCTAGTTCTAAGAGTTCTTTATAAATTCTGAATATTAATTCCTTAGCAGATATATGATTTAAATACATTTTCTCCTATACCACGAGATGCCTTTTTATTCTGTTGATAGTATTCTATGCATGAAAGTTTTTGATTTTTATAAAATCAAGCTATTTTTTATTTGTTGCTTTTGGTGTTAAATACAAGAAATCATTGCTAAATCTAGTGCTGAGATACTTTTTTTCTTCTAAGAGTTTTATAGTTTTAGATCTTACATTTAGATCATTGGTCTACTTTGTGTTAATTTTTATAAATGGTATATAGCAAGAACCCACTTTCATGCTTTTGCATGAGATATTCACTTTTCCCAACATAGTTTGTTGAAAAGCCTATTCTTTCCCTATTGAATTATCTTAGCACCCTCACTGAAACTCATTTGACCTTAGATATGAGGGTTTATTTCTAGGATCTCTATTCTGTTCATCTATGTTTCTGTATGTTAGTACTACAGTATTTCATCATCATAGCCTCATAGTATGTTTTGAAATTAGGAAATATAAGTCCTCCAAACTTGTTCTCCTTTTTCAAGATAGTTTTGGCTATTTGGGGTCTCTTGAGATTACATGTGAATTTTAGGGTGGGTTTTTTTATTGCAAAAATAAATGTTGGGGATATTGATAGGGAATGTGTTAAATCTGTAAATGTCAAGGTTTATATCAGGGTGACATTGAGACCTTAATATTGTCTACTGACATCTACATATGGATGTCTTTCATGTATTTGTTCTTTAATTTCTTTCAGCAAAGTTGTATAGTTTTCAATGTACAAGTCTTTTGCCTCCTTAGTTATGTTTATTTCTGAGTATTCTATATGGAATTGTTTTAATTCCCTTTTCAGTTCTCTCACTTGAATATATAGAAATGCAGTTGGTTTTTGTGTGTTGATTCTGTATCCTACAACTTTACTGAATTAGTTTGTTCTAAACTTTTTTGTGGCTCTTGATTTCCTATATATAAAATTGTGCTGTTTACAAACCGAAATAGTTCTACTTCTACCTTTCCATTTGAATACTTTTATTTTTCTTGCTTAATTGCTCTGGATGGAACTTCTAATACTATGTTAGCTGGAGAGGCTAAAGCAGGCATCCTTGTCTTATCATCTTAGGGGGAATTCTTATCATTGAGTAGAATATTTTGTAAAATATTTTGTCTATACCAATTGAGATGATCATGTCGTTTTTTCCCTCATTCTGTTAAGGTGGTATATATTATATTGCTTTTTTTCTTGTGCATCGTTCCCTTATATTCCAGGAATAAATCCCACTTTGGCATGGTTTACAAACAATTTTACTACACTTTGGAATTCAGCTTGCTAGCACTGAGGATTTATACATGAAAAACAATGAGGGATATTAAGTCTGTTTTTTTTTTTCTTGTAGAGTCTTTGCCTGACTTTGGTATCAAGGTAATGTTAACCTCATTTTCCTTTTTAAAAGTCAGTTTTTAGAACTATAATTACTATCTTAACATCGGTATTACTTTTTCCTATAAGTTTTGGTGTATTGTATTTTTCAGTTTTCATTTAATTTGTGTCATGATATTTCCTAATTTACCTGTGTTTTCTCCTTTGAACCATTGGTTGTTTAAAAATGAGTTGTTCAATTTCCACATTTGTAAATGTTCCAGTTTTTCTTTTATTATTGGTTTCTAGTTTCATTCCATTATGCCAATCTATGCCTTTCAACTGGGGTGTTATATTTAAAGTAAATACTAATGCGATAAATATTTTTTAGCCATTGTGTTGTTTCCTATGTCTTATGGCTTTTTTTGTCATCATTCCCTCCATTACTGTGATTTTTTTGTAGTGATGTCTGAATTCCCTTTTCATTTCCTTGTGTATGTTCCATAGGTATTTTATTTGTGACTATTATCCTAAAGCTGTAACAATATATTTTAAACTAAAAACAACTTAATTTCAACTGCACATAAAAACTCTACTTATTTGCAGCCTTGTTTCCCTCACCTGATATTGTTGATGTTGCAAATTATGTTTTTATATGTTGTGTGTACATTAGCTTAGATTTATAATTTTTATGCATTGTCTTTTAAATCTAATAGAAACAAGAAGTGTTGTGAAACAAAATTACAATATACTAAGTTTTATATTTGACCATGAATTTACTTTTATCATAGAAATTTATATCTTTCTATGGATTTGAGTTACAGTCTAGAATCCATTCATGTCAATTTGACTTGAATGTCTTACAGGGATGGTCTATTGGTAGAATAATTCACCAGCTTTTGTTTATCTGGGAATGGCCTAAATTTTCCATCATTCTTGAAGGACATTTTTACTGGGTAAAGAATTCTTGGTTTACAGATTGTGTTATCTTTTGCAATTTAAGCAATATTCTGCTGCTTTCTGGTCTACAAGGTTTCTACTGAGAAATCATCTTATTAAGGACCCCTTGTCTGTTATGAGTCACTTTTCTCTTGCTGCTTTCAAGATTCTCTCTTTGGCCTTGACTTTCAACAGTATAATTATGTCTTTGTATATGTACTTTCAGATTTGCTCTATTTGGTGTCCAGATGCTGCTTGGATTTGCAGATTAATATCTTTCCTCAAGATAAGGATATTTGCACTTTTTTTTTTTCAAATAATTTCTCTATGCCTTGCTTTCCTCCTTCTTGAACTCCAAAAAATGTGCATCTTGGCCTAGATTATGGTGGTCCCTAAGTCCTTTAGGCTTTCTTCATTTTTTTTTCATTCTCTTTTCTTTCTATATTTAAGACTGATAATTTAAAATGTCATATTTTCAAGTTTGCTTATTGTTTTCATTGCTTAAATACGCTATTAAACTCTTCTAATGAATGTTCAGTTCAGTTAACATGATTTTAGTTGTAGAATTTGTCTCTCTTTCTAATTTCTAACTCATTGATCACATTTGCATTAAGTTCAAATATCATTCTCCTGATTCTCTTTAGATTTTAGTCCATGTTTTCCATTAGCAGTCTGAGCATATTAAGGACAGTTTTTTAAGACTTTTGGTCTGATAAGTCTATTGCATGTGCTTTGTCAGAGAAAATTTCTGTCACCCTGTTTTCTTTCTTTGAATGAACCCTGTTTCCCTGTCACTTTATATACCTTGTGAATTGTTTGTTGTTGTTGAAAATTGGGAATTTGAACATACAACCACTGTTCTTTTTAGACTGCTCTGTGCCAGTCTAAAAAGACTTCATTATGAATGGATTACAAAACTATGGGATATGTACACAATGGAATTTTACTCAGCCATAAAGAAGAATAAAATCATGTTCTTTGCAGGGAAATGGATGCAACTGGAAAACATTATGTTAAGTGAGATTAGTCAGTCACAAAGAGTTAAGAAGCATATGTTCTCCCTAATATGTGGGTGCTAGGGAGAAGATGGGGCATAGGAGGGTCTCCAGATGAAAAAGAGAGATCCTCAATAAGCAAAGAAGTTGATTTAATTGTAGTGGATTCATGGGGCAGAGGGATACCCTAAAGCACATGATGTACCTACACAATCATATCAAGGTCACTCACTGAAGTGAACCTTAGGGGGAGGGAGGGGGAGGGAATGGGGAGGGAATCGGGGAAGGGGTCAAATGAGAATTGTGTGCAAATATGTTGTTAACAATTTGTACTTAACAAAGATGT
>PVLC010014830.1:0-38380 GCA_004027655.1 Graphiurus murinus
CTTCTTTACTCTTTGTGACTGGCTAATCTCACTTAACATAATGTTTTCCAGTTGCCTCCATTTCCTTGCAAATAACATGATTTTGTTCTTCTTTATGGCTGAGTAAAATTCCATTGTGTACATATCCCATAGTTTTGTAATCCATTCATCTGTCGATGGACATCTTGGCTGCTTCCATAGTTTGGCTATTGTGAATTGTATAAACATAGCTTCCATTCTTTTGGGTAGATACCCAGAAGTGGTATTGCCATCTGCTTTTGCTCCAGCACATCGCCGGTGCTTCTCTCTCCTTGCATTTGTTTTCAGTACCTCTAAATAGATATAAATTCCAATTGCACCCTGTCTAGTATGAGAGAAGCCAATCTCGAAATACAGATACTTAAAATATAACCTGGATGTGTCCAGAGGCAAAAAGCAAGAAAAAGAAGCTTACTTTCTTACTAGTCTTACAAGTGACTTTGATGTGATAAGTTCTTCCTCTAGCATGGTCGTCCGTTGTGTATGAATGCAAGAGTACCACAGGACATCCAAGCTGAGAGAGTCACCTGAGCTTTCCCATGCCACCAGCTCATACGTCTCTGCCTTCACACAAATTCAGTGCAGATGAGTGCTTCAGGAGTACTTTCTTTGACCTTGCTGCAACTGCCAAGGCATCTCCTTCTAATCACTGCCAAGGAGGAATCTTTTGTGTTGTTCCCATTACTTACCAGCTGTTTCCTATAATAATTCCACATAATAAGAAAGTCAATTCTTCATTATTAAAACGCCTCTAAAAAACCCCTGGTCAATGTCCTAATATCTGATTCCTGGACTATTCTTAGTTTTTCATGAAATAATTCATAATGTTTCCTATTGCTAATTGTTGATTTCTAAAAATGATTTCTAATAATGAGTGTGTCACTGTTTCAAGCATATCCTTGACCAACCCCTTTCTTAGTTTTTCATTGGTAAAGAATTCCATCCTAACCTCCTAAAAGGCATCATCGATGTCGACGGTTCCATATATTCTGTCTCCTCTACTCTTTGTTCCTTAATTATTTCACCCTTCACCAGGAACTTATTTCTTCTTTCAGGTTTCTATTAGTTTTTCAAGATTCAGTGGTACAATTATAACTTTCTTCGGTCCTTCACAGTGAGAAAATCTGCCAATAAATCAAAATCAAAGCTTTGAAAGGACAAATGTTCACCTTAGTGGTAAGGAACTTACATTCTGTGATCTCTGATTCTATCCAAGGTCTAACAATAGCAAACTACTTATTAGACTTTTAATAAAAAAATAAAAGCATACTTGATTTTCCTACTTGTTTTTCCTTCTGATCTTTGCCCCTTAATTAGCTACTTACTTAATTAATCTTAGATTTCCTTTGTATGTATCATTTTTTATTTGGATCTGGAATCCCCCCTGCCCCCCCGCCAAGAGGCCCATGTGTCAGAACCATGGTCCCCAATGCAGCATGGTTTAGAGGTGAAATTTTAGGCAATAATTGGATCATGGTGGCTTGGACTTTATTGGGGGTTAATCCATCAAATAGAAAATGGATTATCCCATTGATAGCTGAGAGAACTGTTGGGAGATGGGAGTAAGTTGCAGGAATAGGTCCCTGGGGGGCAGTCCCTTGGAAAGGTTTCCCTTCTCCCCACTATTCCTACCTGGCATTATCTGAGCAGCTTTCCTTTGCAAAGCCCTTCTACCATGATCTCTGCCTCACTTCAGGCCTAGGGCCCTGGGGCTGGCCAACCATGAACTAAGTCCTCTGAAACTCTGTGTGAGCAAAATAAATATTTCCTCCTCTAAATTGCTCTTCTCAGGGCTTTTGCTCATGACATTGCAAAGCTGACTCACATAAACTCTTCTCTCTAATGGTTTCAGTTCGTATTTCTAGTTTTATAATTGTATTTTATGTCACATTTACTAATTTTGCACCAGATATTCCCTTATTTATTGAACAGTTATTGGTTTTAATTATTTATTTAATCGCTGGCATTTACTGAACTCCTAATAGATAGAGTCATCATATCATGAAGACCGTAGTCTGGTATTATGAAGATTATAGTCCCTGGGAGAGGATAACACTCAATATTTATGTAGCAACAATGTTGACAGGTTCTTTAAAGACAAAATAAATTATATGTGAGTATCCATGATTAGAATAATTATTCACAAAATTTCTTCCTGAGAAAAGAATCAATTTAAAACCTGAAGAATGAGATTATATGGAATGTATACAATGTACAGACTCATCAACCAGTAGGCAGACATCTACATCTATTTAGGTTTCAATTGGTCACTATCAATTAGCAAATAAGAAACATTGATGCAGATAAGAATATACACAATAGCAACCCCCAGCCTCTCCATCTGCTCCTCTCACCTCTCTCCAGCATCACAGAGGGGGTTTTGGTAATTAATTGGAAAACAGGAAAGGAAAAGGCAGGAGAGTATTAGCTGGCTACTTCCCCAGGTGCTCAGCTACCTCAGCGACCATTGCCACACTTAGCAAGGAGCCAGAGCTGGTCCAACAACTCTCACGAGCATCCTTTCCCCTGCTGTCCCTTCATCAGTGTTACTAAGGGCCTCATTCCCATCTTCATCACACACCCAGCCAAGCCTTTGCCTCTATTCTAATCTCTGTTTTATTTTTTGATTTTTAGGGAGTTAGAGGAGATGGACCTTTTATATGGCATGTACTACTGGAAATGTAGACTGAGTCTTCTTTAGTCAATAAACACACACAGCTTTGTATCCCAGAAGGATCGTTAGGACTGTGAAACACCAAGTCGCCCTCCTTTCCTCTATTGATCATGCAAGAAGCCTGGGCATTTGTCATGACTTAGCCAACGTATGCAAAGAGGGAATGAAAAGCAGGTGAAAAGTCATCTGAACTTACTATACAAATAGGACAATCATGTGTTCTGCATGTTTGGGACAGGCCTCGTTTATGAATAAACCTGGTTCACAAAAACAGACGTGTGTGTGTGTGTGATCTCACAGAAGTCATTGCTAGTGCACTTTCACTCTCCTGCCTCCCATATTGAAGCATCTTTTGGGCTATTGTGCTCTTCTACATAGAGTCCGATTGTCTTCCTACTCTACTAGACATAAAATATATTTTGATGTTCAGTTCAGCCTGTATTTAAGTATATGTTGTGGTTCCAAGTATAGCTTATCAATACAGTCAATTTGATGCCAAAACTTTTCATAAACATTAACTGAGTAACTATTCTATGCCAAGCACTACTAAAGAAACTTCATAGATATTTTTCCAAGCATTTCTGAAAACCTCTGAAACTTTAATTTTCAATTTATGAATTTGAAGTTCAGGGAACCAAATGATCAAAAATTGTAAAGTTATAGCCAGGCGTGGTGGCACACAATTGTAATCCCAGTACTTTGGGAGATTGAGACAGAAGGATCATACATTCGAGGCTAGCTCAGGAACTTAACCAGACTCTGTTTCAAAATAAAAATAAAAAGAGCTGCAGGTGTACAGTGTAGCTTAGAGTTTGAAGGCCCTAGATTCAGTCCCTAGTAAGAAATAAAATAAAATAAAATAAATAAAGTGAGCAATTGTTAGACAAACTACAATCATGTTTTAATTCTTCTGGTTGAAAAATATATACATAGAAAGAATTTAAAATGAAATTAGATTGGGACACTATAAAAATAAATTATATACAAACACCAAAGGCAGGAGTAGAGAAAATCAAGGGCAAGAATGCCTTAAGCATTCATAATAGCTAAACAGTTTTTCCTTCATACTGCCTGCATAAATGTAAATGGATAAGAAAGTCTAGTCAAATGCAGAGACTGGCAGTATGAATTGAAAATAAGAGTCAACAACAATATTGTGTCTACAGAAGATTCATTTTGGAGACTCATTTTGGATCTTAAAGATACAAATTGTTTGACAATATAAGAAGGGAAAAGTGTATTCCATACAAAGGGCAATAGAAGGAGATAAGGGTGTTATCCTAATATTAGAGAAGAGAGACAAAAATCTCCTATGAGACCAAAAATTATCTTATGTGTATATTGATAAAATGTTAATTTTTATAAAAATACTGACACACACACACACACACACACACACACACACACACACACACACAGAGTTACAAAGCCCAAATATATATATGTAGCAAAGATTAAAAAAAAATGAATGGAGAAATAGTTCTGTTATAGATACTGGAAACATCAATACCCACTTTCAATAATGGATAGAGTAGAACTTCAGTAAAGAAAACTCAATAGGGAAATAGAGGATTTGAATAGTAGCCTAAACTAACTAGACTTGACACCTCCTGTCTAGAGGTAGATATATCACTTTACTCAACAGTGGAATTCGCAGGCAGAGTATTCTCTAGGGAGAACAATTAATATGTTAGACCACAAAGCAAGTCCTGATTATGACAAAAAGGTTGAAATTAAAGTGCAATATTTAATCACAATGGAATGAAAATAAAAAGCAGATGGAAAGAAAACTGTAAAATTCACACATGTGTGAATATTAATACATTTAAAAATAAATTGGCTAGGGAAAAATAATCAAAATAAACTTATCAAATGCTTACAGAGGAAACAGATAAGCAATGCAAGATACCTAAATCATGGACTGCAGCGAAACAGTAGTTAGAAAGACAAAACTTACATTGAAAAAAAAATGATAGCCCCAAATCAACACAATTATTTTACTTTGATAAGATGATATAGACTATTCAACATGAGTTTCAATGCTTCTCTTTCTTTTTTATTAAAATTTATACCAGACTTTCTTTCACTGCCAGAGGGAAAATAACCTTTACCAACTAGTACCTTTGATGGAAATCAGCTTGGGAAATCAAAAGCATTGGTTTTCAAACTCTTTGAAATTTACAATAAATACATTGTACACTGTGATTTGGCATATAAATAAACACACACCTTCATAAAATGGAACCAAACGTTGCATGAAGCAATGCTTTGCCAATGCAGGAAGCCATATGATATTTTTCTACTCATTCTATTCTACTTTGAAACAAGATAATAGTCTTGGCACAGCCAATTAACTTCATAATCAACAAGCCTGCGGTTTGAATATATTGGGCTTAAGTCCATAGTCGCCTTATAACCATGAAAGACCATTCTCAAATCAAAGGATCCAATGATGAAAGAAATTAATATCCTAATGTGAAGAAAAGGTATTCAAAACTTGGACATATGTCAAAAGGATAACCTGTGGTCATTTCGGGGTGGCACTGGAGCACTGCCTCCCAGGCACAGCAGGGGTATGTATTTCCCTAACAGCATGATCTTTTGCTTGCCTGAAGCAGTTGCTGTAAATTAAGCCCCAAATGATGAAATATTGAGTATTAATTTGTCAAAATTTTAACCTGTAAGTCTACCTGTAAAGATGAACATCTCGGAATATTGTTTTATTGTGCTACAATAACTAGCTCTCTACTTAACCTGTTAACCGGATTCATTCCAGCATTCTTTCTTTCACTGTCGATATTTATTCAGTCTCTGAAATTGTCTTTTTAGACAGCTTTACATCCTGCTGATGCATTCATCAGTAAGTTAAACAGATCTTTGACTCAGGCGCTCAGTAATTTTTTTTTTTTTTTTTTTTTTTTTATGGAAGCCATAGGTTTTGCTTTTAGAAGACTGTACTTTGTAATGTGTCATCTACTGTTCTATTCAGTCTTTCTAGATTCCTCTCTCAGGTTAAAAAAATGTGCAGGTAAAAAGGGCAATTAATCATGAACGAAAGATAATCTCTTCAGTGTATCTTATTAAAGCAAGTCTACATGTGCTTTGCTATTTTCTGTTTATTTCACTATTAATTTTCTATATCACTTCCTGCTTCTTTGGACTTTCTTCTTTGTTTGCCCTCTGTTCAGTGTTAATCACACATCAATGTATTAAATTCATTCAGTACCAGAGAAATTCATTTATACTTATCACATCATTTTTGTCACCTTTGTCTACATTTGTAACAGAAATACGAATACTCAGGAAATAATGCATTTATAAATGATTTTCTTTATCGTGTGCAGCTCACCTCTGATCTACATTCCAGGCAGCAAATTGCAGTAACTTTAACGTACTATTTTTTCAATTAATTTGGAAACTCCAAAATAGCAATTTAGTTTTCTTCCTCCAGGCAGGAAAGTACATTATAAAATTGAAAGGGTAAATACTACATAGGAAATAGATGTTGGCCACCATGTTACATTATAACCCAGTTGTGTATTAAAATGATGTTGATATTACTATTTGATTTGAAGGCATAACCTTTATTAATAAGAAGTAGGCAAAGTAAAGCTTAAAATGTACAAGCTAAAATTTAATTTCGAATTAGCATGTGATGCAAAAACCTTGAAGGTTCTTGTTAACATTTATTTTCAGATTGGCAATGCAAGAATAGTTTCTAAGTCACTTGAAAAGAGTACAGAGCCAGAACACATTTAAGTCTGCATAACTACAGGGAAAGATGTAGATAAAAATAGAGTTTTGCTTTATTTTAAAGCACTCACTATCTTAGATCAATTCATGATGGTGATTAGCTGAATTAAGACATCACAAGCTAGTAAACCAATTGGGAGGAAAAGACTGAAACGAACTCCAATGATGTGTGTGCTAGTCAGCTTTCCATTAATGTAACAAATACTGAGTTTATCAATTTAGACAGAGGAAAAGGCACATTTTGACTGACAGCCTTAGAGGTTTCAGACTTTACTCCACTGGCCCTTTCCCTTTGGACCTGAGGAGAGGCAGTACATCATGGCGAGCAGAGTGTGACAGAGCAAAGCCATCCCCTTCTTGCCCTTAAGCAGGAGAGAGAGAGAGAGAGAGAGAGAGAGAGAGAGAGAGAGAGAGAGAGAGAGAGAGAGAGAGAGAAAGGGACTGGGGTCCCACAATTCCCTTCTGGGACATCCGCAGTGACCAGAAAATCTCCCTTGAGGCTCCATTCTAAACATTTCCATCACATATCAATAGTGCCAAGGTGAGGACTAAGTCTTCAACACTCGTTCTTTTGGAGAATGTTTAAGATTCAAACTCTAGCAATCACAGATGGTTCCCATCCTGTTCCAAGTTGCTACTCGGGATTGCACTGCTTCCAGTAAATAGTTAAGCAAAGTCGACACTATAGAATCAACTATACCTTTGTATTGATCAGCTTTTTCATCGCTGTGACCAAAATTAATTAACAAGAACAGCTTAAAGGAAGAAAAGTTTACTCTGGCTCAGGATTTCAGAGGTACAGCCCATGGTTAGCAGTCTTCAAGAGACACCATGGCCCAAGGTACCTTGTTAATGCCAAGTGGGGTTGGAACTGGGAGATTCTCATGTGTTTTCCCCAACACTAATAGATGGAATGCTTCTTAGCTGGTCCCTTCTCAGCCTTCTTTATTCCAAGCTGGAGGAGATGTTGGGGCACCTGTTCCTGCCTCACTTTGGAAGTCTAGGTTGCGCTCAGACTTTTCTGGCACTGGAAAGGGAAGAGACACATGTGTCTCTTTCTGCTGTGTTTAAATACAATAGAGCAACTATTTCCTGGGAGTTTTCTGCTTTACTAGGATTACCATTGCTTGCTGTATCCATTAACTTTTCTAGGTTGCTGGCTTCCTCAACACTACTTGCAAGATACTTGGGAGGCTGAGACCGGAGGTTTGCAGCCAGCCTCGGCTACTTAGTGAGGCTCTCAGCAACTTCGTGAGACTCTGTTCACACACACACACACACACACACACACACACACACCCATGTGCACAATTTGGTTTATACATTAAAACATTCTTAAAAAAAATTCTTAAAACTGAAGCAAATTTTGCATGAGGCAATGATCTAGCAATGTAGGAAGCCATATGACGCACTTTATAATAGTCTTGATACAGCAAATTAACTTCACGGTCATTAGAACTGCAAGGTGTGTGTGTGTGTGTGTGTGTGTGTGTGTGTGTGTGTGTGTGTGTTTTGAAAGGGATAGGAAAAAGTACATCTACTCTACTTTCTGAGAAGCAAAGACTCCCTATCTCATCATTTTCAATTTGTGGGAACTCAGACTCAAAACAAAGGTCCATACATTGCAATTAATTGACATATTTTTAGTGCATTTTAATCTAGTTATTTGTTGAAGAAGTCAAGGAATTCATCTTTTCGTGTTTCCACAATTTGAATTTTGGAGACAGTATCCTTCTGGGATTTCTAAGTAGGTGCCACTAACGCTGAGTTTCTTCCAAAATGAAGGTCATAATAAGAGATTTTAGGTAAAATTTTGGAAAGGATACTTCAGAAATGCTATTGCTTAATTTCCTAGAGAAAACCCTTGATTATCTTTAATGGAAAACAATCAGTGTGTATTTCCTAACTCTACCAATTAGAAAAATAAAAAATAACAACTCACACAAGTGTGAATACCATCTATAATGCCCAAACTATGGACATTAAAAAAAAATAAGATGCTTGCTGATATTAGGGAAATCTGTACAAGGGTTTCTGGGAACACTTTGTACTATCTTTTCAGTTATTCTGTAACTTTAAATTCTACATGATAAAAATAAAACTAATGAAGTAGTAATCTTGGATTGTAGTGACAAATATCCTTTTCTCAGAGATAAATTTTGCAATGATAATTCTTTTAAATAATAAGACTTCAATTTCTTAAATTGTCTAGGGCACGTATGTTCCAGGGTCATAACATATATTGATGTGCGGTAATGCTGATGATAGGGTGGTATATAACCTCTCTACAAGGAGTATATATTTTTAAACTTTAGAATGATGAGATTCTAAAAAGCATAGAATTATACCTGTCTAATCTCATGGTATCTTGGATGCCAGTTTTAATAAATTTGTAAAAAGGAACACTTAGAAACCCTAGCATGGAGATTCAGGTACAGAAGTACCCTGCTTCTTAACTAAGATAGTCAAGTCAATCATGAACTCAAATGGTGGTTTAGCACTTGCCCAGAAAAAGTAAGTATTGGCATGATCTCGCACTATATAATATTGTATTATAGTATTTTAAAGGGGAATAAGGGGAAGTCTGTTTATGTACAAGATCCCTGTATCCACAGAGAAGTCATAGTGTTGGTGGTGGTATCTGGCAAGTGTATAAGAAGAGAGGGAATAATATTGAAAAGGTGCATGTGATAACACGATAATAAAATTAAACACAGCAAAGAAATATTGCTTATAATGATGTGAAAATGCTGCTATGTGGAACTATTTTGTTCTGCAGTCGTATGATCAAAACTGAGATTCTGGTGTGTGATGTATCAAAGGAGTTTATGATAGTTGAGATAAAAGAGAAAACTCAAAGGGAAAATTGTTGGAGAGCCACTGGGTATTTTTACACACAAGCACACACACACATAGACACAGAGCACAAGGACCAAGAAGATGGAGGAGAACAAGGGTGTTAAGTTCAATACTCCCAGGAGAAGGGATCAATAGTTAATAATTCCCAGACCTCTGCTTCTTAAGTGGGTGGCCAACAACAGGCAGATCATTTGGCTTACTACAAGCCATAAAAAATACTTTTCAGTTGGAAAATTCTGCTCATAATATCAGAGTACATCAATTAGAATAAAACTTTTCCAGAAGCATTTCCTTAGAGAAATCTGGTTTGTAAGTTATATTGCTATGTGATGCCGGTCTGCAGTATTTCCCTTGAAATATAGATCCCCAGCACAATGGCATTCGGGGTTTCAGAAAATCTCCTACATTCTTATATAAACCAAAGGAATTTAAAAGGTAGAAAATATTAACATGTCAACCACAGTCTTCAGCAAGATATCACATTTCAAGTTCTTTTGGGAAGGATTTTTTGTTTCTACAGAGTAATCTCTTCAATAGGTTCAGTATTTTTTTGCAGTCAATAAAAAATGTATTTTTAAATGATGAATTTTAAGTTCCACTGAAATACACTTTGTTGTATGTTTTCACCTATTTTCATTGACTGTACGTCACATCTTTGTGAATTATTGAAAGATAGTTTTGTTTTTAATCAATATCAATACTGATGATGTAGTCAATTTCACTGAAATTTAGAAAAGGAGATTAAACAAATTACTAGTAGCTAAATAATATTTAAAGGCAGACTATCTGGATGTCTTTATTAAGCTGACTATTGATGAACATGGTGTCTAGAATGGCATTTGATCCTATATATTTATCCGGCATCATGACAAGTTAAAGCTGATCTTTAGACAAACCATTTCTGTGAAAAAGAAATTTTGTGATGTGATTATCAAGTGATCAAACTCCAAAGAGCTGCCCCAAACACTAGTACTATTTCAAGTAAAGTATGCATTCATAGAAATAAATAATGTACTTATGATAAGGATGAGGATATTTTTCAATAGGTTGTACACAATGTTTGAGTTTGATTTAAGGTTTTAGTTCATTTGTTCTTTCTTTTTAATTTGCATGTAGATATTCCATTTAAAAATGAGAAAAGATGCTAGAGTGATTGAATATTATATTTTTGCATAGTTGCATTCATAAAAATACACTTAAACAATCCTGATACTTTCATGGAGAATTTTAACTTTGTATATAACTATTTTAAGAATTTATAATTTATTTTTTAGTTGTTTCAGAAATTGCCATGTAAAAAGAAAGTACTTCCATTTTACTAAGCATTTTTGAATCAAATAAATTATTAGATAACATAAGATGAATCCTATTAAATTTAGAAAAAAAAACCACTGAGATTAAAATATAGATGTGATAAATTGCCTCAGAGGAAGAGAAATAACCACATAAACCAAATAAGATACATTTCACAATATGTGTACTCCACGTTTCCTTTTTTGTTCTCAAAATAATTATAACAATATTAAGTCATTATTACGAATACATCGTATTATGATTTTAATATATAGAATATTTATTCCCATTGTTAAAAGGAAATTACTGTGCACATACCAAATTTTTTGTATTTTCAGGATATACGTTTTCTTCTCTTTTGAGTGATCTAAATAATCTAACTACCTACCTACTTAAAGATTTTAAGCCTATAGTGTATTTTCAAAGATCTAATATTTTGGCCCAGGACCTTTGGCAATCACAATGCAATACATCTGCACACAGAATGGATTCTGTTCTACCCTTAACTCCAAAAACGTGAACTTCAAAAGGTTCACAGAAGACTTATTGCATTCTAGCCAACGTATCTGTCACACAGAAGAACTAGTTAACTAATTTGCTTGCTTTGGGGTCATTTTTTTTTTTTTCTCCTCGAAACCATATATAATTCTTTGAATCCAAACTCATAAAATCTGTTGATGAGATTCAGCATCAGAGGAATATTTCGTGACTCATAATATTTCAAAAAACACATTTCTGGAAACCTTGCTATATTAAATCTTATTAATACAGAGGTCTGGAGCAATCATTATTGAGTTGTCATCAGAGTCTACAGAATATAAATCTAAACAAATGCGTCCAGTATAAAAAGGATTCTTTATTAAAACCACCTTTCTTTAAGGTTCTATTGCCTCAATATGTGACTTTAGTGTGCTTTAAACAGGGCTTTGCCTCCCATCACCGTGACTGGCCACTGTTAGCATTATTCCATCAGAATGGACGTCATTAAGCATTGAGAAACACTTGGAAACTGAACTGTTCTCCTAGAAAGTACATAGTTGAAAGTCAACATCTTAGGTACAGTTTTATTAAATAGTGTTATTTATCTTCCATTCTTTAAACTTCTTCTGCGTAATCCTGGTCATATTTAATTTACAGAGTTTTATCCACCCCCCCCCCATATAATTTTTTTCTTTTTAATCTTTCTCTTTTCTTCCTGGTCACATTCCAAAAAAAAAAAAAAAAAATGGAATCAGTTGTTAACTAAATGTCCATTCTTGAAGCAAAGGCATTTACTTAATCAAGTGAACCTGAGATTTATACATATTAGTGGTTAACTTTCTTAAGCTACTTAAAATGCTGACATCTGATCCTTGCAAAACGCACCGGTTTTTAAAATGTGTTTCCAAGGTAATGAAAAGACTGAGCTTCAGACACCCAGAGACTGTTCCATGTGATTTGCTGCAGCTCCTATTACTCCAAGAAGGAAACAGTGACAGCGGGGGCAGAATCAACTTTCCTACAGCTCACTTGTACGTAGATCCATGAGCTAATAAAGTCGGCCTTAATATGTTGCCACTGTGCTTAATAATTCTTAAATACAAGTTTCATATTTTCTTTAAAAAAAGGTAGTTATAATAAACTCCGATTTCACCACTGCTTGTGAATTTCTTAAACTAAACCAGAATTATATACGTGTTTCCAAGACTCTAAGGGGCAGGGAAGGAATGCCCAGCGCTATTTTATTTTGAAATAAGGAAGGCACCATCTGCTTTATCCAAGTGAGGGGAAGACAAAGTTCATCTACCTCTGGGCAGCTGACGTACACAGTACACATTGTGCTTCAGTTGAGTAAGCGAATTCTAAAACGAGGAGAAAGCATCTGCCAGCTCTCTGTAAAGAAGGAAGATGCTTTCGTTAAATAGAGATAATTGCTAAGAGTAGATGTCACATTTAGTCTGTTTTATTACTGTTCCTTCATTTTTAAAGTCTATCGATTATGGGAAGTAAGACTAAAAAACTAGACAAGGCCGCATTGAGAGTTTTTTTCCTTTTGGGGAAATTCTCTCAGGTGTCCAAATTGAAAATCTGAATGCAGATGCCTGAATCTCAATATTCCTAAGATCTGCTAACTATTCTAGAGTGGAGTAAGTGTCCCTTTTCTTCAGCACTTGAAATTAAACCAGGAGCCCCTAAGTCCCTGAGAATGCATTTTTAAAATGTTCACATTCTAATTGCACTAGGCTTTTCTAAGTCAATTTTAGGTAAATGAATGCGGCAAGTACAGGTGTGCCTGTGACACAAGCTAGCATGAATTTATCTTTGTATACTCTTATCAAATGCTCAATTCCAGAGAGTTGAGGTGTCAGTTCAAAATTAGAAAGAAAAAGAAAAAAAAAATAAATGAAAAACAAAAAACAAAGTCTTTTGAGTGGCCATGGCTCTCAGCACATGTTCCAAGCTAACTTTAGTGCTGGGGATTAAGAATGGATTACAGTGGTTTAACTCAAGTTTTCATTTAATTTTTTGCCTCCTTCTGATACCGTGCTTTCTCCATACCTGATTATTGTGGCAGGTTTAGAGAAAAGTGAAGTGGCCAGAGTTCAATCAATAGGAGACCTGGTGTTTCCAGGATGGGCTTGCAAAGTGTTTTGAGACTGCAATTGAAGGCTGCTCTCCACCTCAAGGAATGGTCCCTGCTCTTGCCACCGAGTTTCAGCTCTTTGTGTCCCCCTAATGACTATTGATTTCCGGGGGCTGAAAAGTCTCTTCCCAATGTGCATTGAGTCCAGAGATGGTTACACCTCCCAAACATCGCCTTATGCTTGGAAATAAAGCCATTTCTTAAGGTCAGTTACTCTATATAACTTTTTACACATATGAACTTGCTTCAGAATATGCCAATTAATTAACATGTTAAACCACCAACGCATTGCATGGAATTGCTTCAAGGAAAATGTCACTTCTTTGAACTCTTGAAAAGAAAAAATCTTTAGCAAGTCCAAAGAGCCCCGTTTCTTCCTAAATTCAGTTTTACTATTTTTCTTCTGCCTACTAATTTTCTCCAACCACATTAAAATTATACTAATCTCCCATACAAAACAAAACCTAGATAAGTTATAGCCCTACTATTTTCTGGAACATTTTCCACTGCTCAATTTTTGAACATGTATCACTCTGATTTTTGCTCTATTTTTATTCTATAAGTTATAACCTTTTATGTTGGTATGAGTAGGTCATATTTTTTCTCTATAATAGTGTCTGAAATAATTTATTATCAAAAGTATTTAAAGAAAAGCATGAGGTAAAAGCATCATAGAAATCAGTTTCTCTAGAAAAGAATTTACTTGAGATCAAAAGTGAGTATAAATTGTGAATTTGTAAATCATCAGAATGAAATAATTTCCAGTGCTTTTTAATCATATATAGTCTTAGTACATTTATTTATTTAAGGGGTTTACATGCACTAGTATATTAATATATTATTTATACTATGAACCACAAAAAGTTGAAATTTAAACAGGGTAAGATCAACTTGAAATAAATAATTTTCAAAATAGACTTTTTTATTTTTCAGATAAGTAGGATAGTTATGAATCACTTTGTTTTAATTTAAGAAAGTAATTTTGTGTTCTTTTTCTGCCTAGTTTTTTATAATTCCTTTAAGAATAAAATTTAAATGTATAGAAATGTTTGAGTAATAATATAATGACTACACAGATGCCATCAAAATCCAATGCTTATTAGCATTTTTATCATGTATGCATTTTCTGTGTACATGGGTATAGACATACAGCCATGTGAAAACAATTAAATTATGAGGCTACCTCATGTTTAAGTGACTAACTCAGCTTGATTATCCTATGAAAAGCTATTCTCTCTAATAATCAACATGACATTTGCATAGTTAATGAAGTTGTCAATAATTCCCTAACCTTTTCTAATGTTCTGTTCATATTCAAATTTTCCAAATAGTTCTCCAAATATATTAGTTATTTTGAAAACCATAATGGATTTTAAAATCGTTGTGTCGCAACTGGCTAGACTCTATTTTGGGGTAAGAAATATGCTTGGTAATGTGTTATTTCTTTTTGTCTGCCTGGTGCTAGGATGCAACGCAGGGCCTCGCATTTGATATTGCCTAGCAAATGTGATCTCGCTACTGAGCCGCCACTTTCCAATTCCAGATTATTTTGTTTGTTTTTAGTTTTCAGAGGTTTCAATTAGTGTTTCTTCAGCATGGGTTTGTCTGAGTTAATCCTTTCTGTGGTTCACCCATGTTCTCCATTCTGTAGATTTATGTCTTTTAGCAAATTTGGTTAATTAAGCTTTTGATCCTCCTTAATACTCTTTCAGTCCTACTCTTCTGAAATTAATGATATTAATGGTGTATCTTTGCCTTTTCTTCCTCTCTTCTCCAGAATATGTGTCTATTGCTCAGATAGAGTGAGTTCCATTGATCTGCTCATCTGCTTTAAAAATCTCTGAACTCACTGACTGTGTCTTATCATCAAGACTCATCTTCTGAGATCACACAGCATATTGTTTTATTTGTCATGTTACTGTATTTTTCAATTCTGCACTTAACAATTTTTTTAAAAAAATATAACTACTGTTTCTTTGGTGAGAATTTTGCTGTAGCATTTATTTCAAGAGAATTTCCAGTTGCTTGCTGGTGCATTTTTAGGATAGCTTCTTTAGTCTGTGGCAAGTAACTCTAACATCTGATGCATCTCTGCGTTGGTGTAAGTTGATGTTCTTCTTATTCAAGTTGTGAATTTTTCTGGCACTGCAATAACAGGTGATTATTTTTATCCACCCTAGACATTTTGTCTGCTATTTTAGAATACTCAGTATTATTATTATACGTTTAGTTTTAGAAGTTACCCTGCTTAGGTCGAACATGCAGGCCCTAGCTGACTTTGGTGGACTGCCATTCCATGAACAACAGTCTGCTCTCCAAGGCTTCATTGGACTCCTTTCCTTAGTTGGGCTAATCTGGCTCTGCAGAAGCTACCGCTGGTCTCTGTAGGTGCTGCCTGGGGGTCGGAGGAGTCTCCAGGCAGGGCAGCCTTGAGCTTCTAGGCAAGGCGGAGATAAGCCACCCACCAGGATGAAAAGTCGTCTAGGTTCCTGCTGCCTCTCGTACAGGATCCCACTTACTGTTCCTTCTTGGGTATTTCCCAATGAAAACCAGTTTCAGGACAGTGAGATCAAGTGACTTCCTGGTCATTTGTTCTGGTAGCACATTTCTTGCTTTTGGGTTTTTGGACTTCGTTATGTTATAATATCTGGTATCTATTAAATTATGGAAGATTTTGTCAGAGCCTACATACTTAGTATGAACGCATTGAGAGAATCAAGGTTGTTTCCCGTTGTCTACTTTTGAGCTCAAGTTATCTTGGCTGTGCTGTACCCCCAGTCTCAGGAGAGGCCTCCCACACTCTGAGCACACTCTGCCTTCTGCAGGCCTAAAGGAAACACACAGAATTTTTCAGCCCCTTTCTAATATTTCAGTTGTCTCTTTCTTTCTGTTTCAAATTCTAGACAGTGTGTCCCAGCATATAACTCGGTTTCTTATAAATCACTCAATACCTGATTTGATGGGTAAAATGTTTAATCTAGTTCTTCCAAAAACAACATAGCTATGTTTGGGGGCCAAACATACATTGGGTAGTTACTGAGTGAAGATTTTAAAGTATGTGTTTGTGTGTTTGCATGTGAGTGTGTGTGTGTGTGTGTGTGTGTGTGTGTGTGTATGTGTATACTGTAGTCTTACTTGTTAACAGATATATGAGAAACATATATTGGATGTATGAATTTATGAATCATAATACAACTCATAATTTGGCATCAGTCACAAGATTATATGGCTTGATCTTAGAATTTCCGGAAAAGCTTGTATTATACGCATTATCTTACTCTTTTATCACAATCTCAAATTTCAGGAATAAGAAACATTTCTTTTCCCCAATTTGGAATTAGAGAAGACATGGATTTTAAAATTTCAGTAATAAAACTTATGTGTCATCTCTTTGTTTGCCCCAGCATGTTAGTTATACTGCTTTTAATGTATTTTAAATATTTTCACTATATTTTATTTAATTATGCTATTATAAGTACCATTAATTGCAATTTCCAAAAATTAGACCTGTACATAAATAAAAGATGCTATCACAATAGAATAATATTTAAAATCTGTCCACATATCCAAACTTCAAGAACTATTTATATAAAATTGATCAATTACATATATGTAATGCTAGATATTTTAAATATATTTTATATTAAAATTATTAGTGTTTCTGACAAATGCAGCTAAATTTCTGGCAGAAAGTGTCTTGGTATCAGAAAATTAACTTTAACTTTAAATGTTAACCTTTCTGCCACAATTAACTAACAGCTAGCCCAAAGCAAGATCCCTAATGGAGAAAAATTAGGTATGAGATCCTGCTGCACCAGAGACAGCCAAGACTGCAAATTGTTCACATCCACCCAAACACCAGTTTTAGTTACCCAAACATTTGTTGCATATGCACTCTGCTTAAACGATCATAATGAATTCAGAAAGATCTTGCTGTTCCCAAACTGTAGCTTTAAAGGAAGGCAAGTGGAAGTTTCCAGTGTGTCTGAAATTCTCTGCTAAACCTGTGGGCTGCTATCACATCCTGCCAAAAAGTTTTGGACTTTTCTTTTGTTATCCCCAAAACTTCCCCTGTGTCTGTCACCATCCTCCACCATGGTTATTTTTCTGCATGGCTTTATCTTCCTCTCTAGGCTTTCTTTAACTAGGGTGTTATTCACTTAAATTATAAAAACAATAACCAGGTCCATATCCACAAATACCAACACAATAGCAGCCAACACATACACACACACACACACATACACACACACACACACACACACACACACACACACACACACCAAAATAACGAGGACTTTCTGAAAGGCTCAGAGACAAGTCTATGAGACAGATTCTGCCAATTCACTGAGCACAGAAGATCCAGGAAGGAGTGCACTTGGGTTTGGGGTGGAGTTTGTGCTATTAGAAAAAATAGTGTAAAATGGTCTTTTTTGGTAGCTCTGTACCTTGGAAGTACGAGAAAAGAGTCAAGCTGTGTCCACACTGCTCAGGCAGCCAGATCTATACACGCGCAATGTCTTCAAACATCAGGGACAGATTTTGGAAGGTAAGTGATAGGTTACAAATCAATCCCCCAAACCCAATTTCCAAATAAAATGAAGACTCCCATCATTTCCTTTGGAACTTCCATCCTCAACGTTTTCTTGGTTAAAAGAAGGAATATGAGCAGGGCATGGTACCACAAGCCTCTAACCTTCGTACTTGGGAGGCTGAGACAGGAGGAACTCAGGTTTGAGGTCAGACTCAACAACAATGAGATTCTATTTCAAAATAAAAATAAAATAGGGAGTGTAGTTCAGAGGTATAACTCTTCTGGGTTCAATCCTAAGTTATATATATGTGTGTGTGTGTGTGTGTGTGTGTGTGTGTGTGTGTGTGTGTGTATGGAATATGGAAATTTGAATTTCTTGGAACATTTTCTTTGCAACTCTACACAGACACACAGGTATTATTTTCTAAACAAAATAGTTTTTCACAGAAAATGAGTTAAAATAGCAATCACAATCTTCCCATTTGAACCTGATATTACAAATTGTGAAGCACTATGAGATCATGCAACTGCTAATGCAATGTGATTTACCTGATTAAAAAAAAAAAGACATCTTATGTATCCTTTCCAAACATCTAAGTTTCACTAAAAGTTCATAGAAAATATAGGAGATGGAAGAAAAACAGTGAAATCATGCTTTCAATCTAATTCTTAGTAGATATGAGACAAGTTGTATGATCATCTAATTAATACAGAGAAAAAACAGACAGGGCTGCTGGTCTAGATTCAAATATTAAGGAGACAGGAGAACCAAGTGCAATGGGTGAACTTTGACCTATGATAAAATACTGTTTTAAGCCAGGCATGGTGGCGCACGCTTGTAATCCCAGCATTTGGGAGGCTGAGACCGGAGGATCCAGGTTCCTGGCCAGCCTCAGCTACCTAGTGAGACACTCCGCAACTTAGTGAGACTCGGTTTCAAAATAAAAAGGAATAAAACATAGGGCTGGGGGTGTAGCTCAGAGGTAGAATGCCCCTGAGTTCAATCCTCAGTACCGCAAAAAAAAAAAATAAATAAAATAAAATAAAATATTGGTTTAAAACTCTATGAAGCAACATAAAACTTTAAAATATTCCATAATGGAAAGCACTTGATGAACTTAAATACAGCATGAGTATTAAAGAGTGTAAGGTTAATGTCTTTAATAAAATAATGGTATTGTGAGTTTTTAGCAAATTAATCTGGAGATGTATGCTGGGATGTTTAGTAGGGAATAGTTTAATGTTCAAAACTTAACTTCAAATATTAGATAGATACATAAAAGTAGGAAGGTTTATTTTGCTATTCCTTTCACCTTTGTGTATGTTTGAAGTTGTTTATACTAGATTATTTTCTAATAATAATATTTTCTTATATTCAAATATTTTTCTAATTATTCTGGGAAATCTAAGAGGATCTCTACATACATAAAGTCTTTATCATATTTTCCCTTACATATATACATAAACTGCTCACCAGTGAGCTGCCCACCTTTGCTCAGTGCTAGAGAATGAGGACATCACTCACTCTCAAGTTCTCACTTGGAGATGCAGCTGTCCTGATTTCCTCGAGGGACACTGACCAGCCCTATGACCCTGCACTTACAGGTGCGTGCTAAAAATCAAGACCCCAGCTTGTGGGCCTAATCTATCCATTAGCTATAGGTATATTCTCCTCTGAAAATGTGCAGGAGAGAATAAATATGGAACAAAGCAATTCCAAGCTGTTTTTCCCACTTAAAATAATAATTGTGTACATTTGAATGTATTTTTCATGCCAAAATTATACAGTTCTTATGTTAGAAAAATATTTCCAATTGCATGGAATTGAATTCTGGTTAACAATAGTCATAGATTTGAGAATTCCTCCCACCAAAAAAATCCTTTTTTCCTTCATTGCTTGTGACAGAATTTGCAATCTAAAGTCCCATTAGGGTGGTCCCCTAAATTCAAGAATACTAGCAGTGTCGATTCTGCTCCAAATTATACGTACGTTTTTAAAAGTAATGATTTACTACCACTCACAGCGGAATTATAGAAGCAGGATTCCTGAGGAGTGGATGACAGGCCAGAGGAAGCTTTATTTTATTTTCTATTCATGTCCCGTTACCAATAAATAGTTGATTCCATTCCTAAACTTTGAGTCAGAAACTAAACATTGATGAAAATCTTAATTTGAATGGCAGTACTGAGTTTGTCCCTGCTGTGACGTGGATTGATTGCCCTCCCTGCTTATTTCAATTGACTTAGAGTGCAACTATCATTTCTATACCCTATCATACAAAGCCTTCTAGTAGTTAGAGCTTTGCAATGCAGATATTTGTCTCTTTTGGTATAAAATGTTGCCATCACAATATTTGAACATCTATATTATCATTTTGGGGAATTTGAAAAAGTAGAGCAATCAAATATATTTGTCATTTTTTACATCTACTTTCTGAAGAGTTCTAATAGTAAAATATTACACATGATGGCAAAATAAAATTTACTAAGTTGGTTTTGGCATATGGAGGTGAGCACTCTGAGTCTTGGGGCATGCCCTACCGCTTTGTTGCCAGCAGTTGGCTTCAGAAAGGATATAAGAGACTATGTCGTCACTTGGGATAGCCTAACCAGGGCTTGGCAAGCATTTTGTGGAACAATTCAGGGAGTAATATTTATGAGCTTGTGAGCCCTGTTCTCTGTCTTGCAGATACTCAAATTCAGGCACAAGGCACAGACAGTCAGCAAATAAAGCAGTCTGGCTATGTTCCGGGGAAAGGATGTGGAGCCCAGAATTAGTCTAAAGGCCATCACTTACCCACCTGGACCTGAACCAGAGATGTACAAGGCCCATCCTTTACATTTAGGGTACTGGGGTGCAGAACTCCTAAAGAAGAAACAACTTCAGCCTTCTCCAATGGCAAATTACTTTTTTTTTAAGCCAATCCTATTAAAATAGTCTCTAATAAGTCAAATGTTATTTTCCTCTAAACTTACTTTCCACTAATATTGTGGGATTTCATGGAATGTAAACTTGGTTGGGCTCTTACATGTATATCTTTGAGTCCTAAAGGGAAAAAATATATAAAACATAAAAATATTAAATATATACATTATATTGTGATATTTATGTGATATATTATGTTGTCTAGTAGTGTAAGTATATATAGTAATATGTACTTATAGTTACAACTTTACTATAAATAGTGTTGAAATGATGTGTTCAACTCAGTGTTCTTACTACCTCTTTAGTCTTATATCTTCAAGCATGAGGATGGAGTTGATAGACTGGTTGCAGCTTTATTTTTAATACATATGCACATATGCATATGTATACCATCTTTTGATTATAAATAGTGAACTATTTCTAATTTATTTATCAATTGAAACATAATTGATTTCATTACAATTTGTTAACAAGTGCACACATATTGTAAAGAGCTGTGTGGCCTTGGGAAATTCATACAAACTCTCTTAAATGCTGGTCTCCAAATGATAATTATATATGCTAGTGTAATTGAAAGCATATTCTCATAGAAAGTTTAAGTTTCGGAATCAAATATAAATTCTAATATTTATTAATTCCATACAAGTAGCTCAAACTTTTTGATAGTTTCTTAACCACACACTGGGTATTAATAGCTAAGCTATTTTTGCATTTATAATCTGATCTGCCCACTTTTGATCCTCAGGACATTTCAACCTGTATACTTTGTGCCTGCCTGAAGGAATTAGTGAATACACATTATTAAGAAGAATGAGGTTTATTTTAGCTCTTAGGATAGAAATGGGAAAGAGAGAGAGAGAGAGGGAGAGAGAGAGAGAGCGAGAGAGAAATGAAAATTAGAGAGAAATCAAACTTTAATGTGTATGTTTATACTATAGCAAAAAAAAACAGAGCATGGTATCATTTCATAAGATAAAATAACTGTACATGATTCATACATATCAATCTAAGCACTAAACTATTGAACTATTGATAAGAAAATATTAAAACAACATCACGAATACCTTAAATGTACTGCCATACCATCAACACAAAATTTGAGGAAAGAAATATTATGTGCACATATATAAATAAACATTGTGCATATTTTATCTAGATATTATGCATGAAAATTATATAAATAACATCTATTGAAGAACTCACTATTGGTTTAAACAAGTGAAAAATTAAGTAGCAAAAAACATGTGTCAGTTGCCTTTAAAAGCGACACTCCCACAATTAGTGGATATAATTTTAGTCACAAGTTCAGAGTTATATATCATAGAATCCACTGTCTTTGGGTGGTAGTTTATGAAACACTGACATAATTGAAGCTACACCTCAATGGCGTTTTCTGATAATTTTGCATGAGTAAGTTTTACAAAATTCAGTATAGTGGTGTTTTCCTTTTCCACCCCATATCTAATGTGTTCAATCTTGCCTATAATTCCAGAGTACTCAATTCACTAGAATTCTCATGAAATCCACTGAGATTCCTTCCAGGTGTTGTGGCTCATCCCTGCCATTCTTAGTCCTTTTGCTGGGATTCCGAGAAAGTAGCAGTAGGTCCCAGAAGAAGAATACTGTTTACTTATTCTCCAGGGAGCTTGGCTTGTGACTTTTGGTTTTTATAGCAAGCATCTGGTCATTCCCTTCCTCTCTCCATTTGCATTACACCGTGGCACTTCAGAGGAGATGACATGCACACCCTTCCAATAAATACAATAAAGGCTACATCAACTTTTCCTAGTGTTTTTTCTTTCTTTTTCTTTATTTTTTATTGTGGCTGCAGGTAGATTTCATATTTCTAGGAGGCTTTATACTTTTCCTGATTCCTTAATTCTCCATTTCCTGACCTTTACATGGTCTTTCCCTGTAAATTCCATTTCTCCAGCTGTATTATCCTAGAAAAAATACACACTATTTCACCTCTCAAAGCTTGGTGTTCTGCTAAATGATGATGAATAGTCAGGGAATGCACCTTTTATTGCTTAGGGGAAGAAGAACAAGACTGTGAAAGAGAGGGGTGGAAAGGAGGAGGGAAGAGAAAGACACGGAGTTTTTCTTATCTTGCAGACCTTCTATCAGTATGTGGAAGAGCCCAGAGGTGACTGACTTCTTCCCTGGTATGAGTTATGAAAATCCTACCAGAGGCATATACACCTGCTGATATTTGGAATTCAGCAGTGGAGCAATGTCACCTAGGAAGTTTAACTTAGTGAACAGTCATGCATCTATCTAATCAATTCTAAAGTCTCACACCACAACATCTTTTCCAAATATTATTGGTAAATAGGGCATGATTTATCTCTGAAATAATATGTAGGGGAGGCAAAACAGGTAGGGAGAAAGTTTCAAGCAAATTACATTAATGGTCAGTGTCTCTGGAGAGGACGGTTAGAAAACCTAAGTTGGTCCAAGTGAGAAGGCCATTGCAATCCTAATTTTAAATGTTTTTTTCCCTATCCAGCCAATCCTATTAAACCTGTAAAGAAATGAGAAATCCTGGCTATGCCACAGAGAATACTCTGCAACATATAGAGAATAAAGATGCACGAATAACAGAACCACAAAACAGCAGCAATAACATTCCTTGTTTTTGTGACTTATCTTTATTAGCATAATTAATGCATGTAGGGGTATGTATATGTGTGTATGTGTGTGTGTGTGTGCATGTGCGTGTGTATGTGTAACATTATTGTGTATGTATTCTTTCATGAAAGCCCTAATGTTATTAATCCTTATTAACAGTTCTCTAGATACAATTGCAAACCTGAATTATCACAACTATTTCCCTTATTCAGAATTTCAGAGGAAGAAAATGTCTTAATACTCTTGATTTTTGCCTTCTGTTTTACCCTCCCCATTAATTTCACATCAGTAACTATAAAAATGGTCAGTCACTCTTCTACATATAAAAAGTACATTTCACATTATTGATTAAATCAGTGCCTTGATGCTTTATTCTCTAAATAATAGCTGAAGAAAATTATCGATTAAGTCTAGAAATGCTTTATTACACCCTCCTTCTTAACTATCAGTGGCATGAGGTCAATGTACATCTAATCGATTTCTTATTCATTTATGATTGGAAAATCGGTAAATGACTTCATTCTGCCTGAGAGGTACACTCATCACGGGGAAATTTAGTTGCATTGAACTTTGGCCATGAATGTGAAGGGCATCGTATGGCATAATTAAGTAAATACATAAATTTTATTTTACAAGGTGAATATTACCCTATAGGGATATGCCAGGTTCTTGGTTTACATCCAGACTACAGAAATCTTGGCAGAATCTTCCTGGGCAAAATCCTACCTCTTGTGAAAAATACAATTATATCTTTAATATATACCTACTAGGAATCAGCCTATGTTTTTTATGGAATATTCCTTTAGTAATAATGAATTACTGAGAGATCAGGGTTGTATTGCCACCCACATTTGCACAACATGACACTGATACTTCTGTCTATCACTGTATCTGTGCAATGCTAAGATTGACTCTCTCCATGGGATCTAGCCGAAAATCTGCAGCCTGTGGCTCTAATGACCAAGAAAACATTAAGCTGGCTACTGCTGTGGATCAAGAGGTCATCACTACACATGCTCTCCCTTTGACCTATAGGAGTGACTACTTCATCAAAAGATAGAAACAATCTTGAGCATAATATACACATTACATGGCCCAGGTGTAAGAGTAAAGATCCTTCTGTTGGAAGTATGCTGTAGTTAGTTGGCTTAGAGAATAGGGCTGTTCTACTCTTTCTGCTGTTGCTGAATTCATTCCTCAGTAGCTGGAACCCTCATATATATATGTTCTCATATATAAAATAGTATTAATAAAATACTCATATATATATATGTCCTCATATATAAAATAGTATTAATAAAATTTGTAGAAAAATGGTAAGTGAAACATATGATTTTAAAATTCATCACAAATGCTTAAGAGAGAAGGATATGCAGAAATAGGGTAGCAACTTTTGCCATGCTTTGCTCATGGTGCTGAGCAGAGTTGGAAAGATCTCTGAGGTTGTACCTGTTTCTCAGCTGCATTAAAGTCTTTCCAGCGTTATAATATGTAAAGTACAACATGAGGCTCAGGAAAAGCAAGATGAAATGTATGAAATGACATCACTGTTTAGCTTCTCTCCTCTTTCCTATTTGCTGCTTGTCAGTAGATAAGGTCAGAGCAGTGTGTCACCTCTTTCTGTGTGGAATCTTTCTGAGATGGAGGCCAAAGACTGACTGTTGTTTACACTCTTAATATACTTACCTGTATCTTTTCATGTATTGCTAATACTAGCTAGTGATTGGTCTTGGCTTTGAAAGTGTGACCACACAGGAAGCGAATAACGTTGTACAATAGCACGAAAGTACACTAACTTCCAATAGCAAGTAAGTGTATGGTCTCCACATGTGTTTTACTTTGCAGCCGTTGATGCCCTGTGTAGGCTGTGGAATGTTATTTTGCCCCACAATATAAGGGAGAATTTCATGCATTGCCAATAAAGAAGATGATAATGGTTGATCATAGCTGGGTTCCAAACAACAGCCAATTTTGAGTACTAAGAAGAACTTTTCCATGAAAAAACATTTTGGAAAGGGCTTCTTGACTTGTAGTACACAAAAATATATAACAACATAATACTGAATTATGTCCATCTACAAAGGTATGTATATACATTCATTTATATGGATACATATATATATAAATGTTATATATCACTACATTGATGTTTGTTTGTTTGTTTTCTGTTGTTTGCAGTTCTGGGGATCTACATGCTAAGCAAGAGCTCTACCTTTTCTTTCCTTGTAATATACTAAAGACCATGATTCGTTTCAGAGAAAATAAACACAACAATAAAACCATCCTGTGCTTGTCTCAGAATTCCTTCCGTGACTTCTATGGAAGGAGATCTTGCCATTTCTATTCCTTGTAACTAAATCCAGCTTGATTGCACCCAAACCTGAAGAGAGTGCCCCGAGTAAAGTAGAGGCGCTTATCTGAGTACCTCTGCTTCTTACCTTGCCATGCCCTTCCTGGACGGAGCACTCCCGTTCCCCTTCTGTACTCCATACTGTACTCCAGCTTAGTTCTTAAGTTCAGCAGTACTCCATTGTTCAGGGTTACAGTACTGGATCCCTGCAGATAACACTCCTTGGCTAGAACCCCACATGCTGTATCTTCACTGTAGGTTTCTGTAGTCATGATTCCAGCTGTGTCAGCCTCAGCCCAATCCTCCCCTCCCTCCCTCCCTTCTTTCCTTCCTTCCTTCCCTCCTTTCCTCCTTCCTTTCTTCCTTCCCTCCTTCCTTTCTTCCTTCCCTCCTTCCTTCTTTCCTTCCTTCCTTTCTTCCTTCCTTCCACCTTTCCCTTTCTTTCTTTCCTTCCTTCCTTTCTTCCTTCCTTCCATCCTTCCTTCCACCTTTCCCTTCCCTCCCTTCCTTCCTTCCTTCCTTCCTTCCTTCCTTCCTTCCTTTCTTTCTTTCTTTCTTTCTTTCTGTCTTTCTTTCTTTCTCTTTTTCTTGGTACTAGGGATTGACTGCAGAGGTATTCTAACTCCAAACTACACCCCCAGCCCTATTTTTATTTTTATTTTGAAACAGGGTTTCACTAGCTTGGTGAGAGTCTCACTACTTGCTGAAGCTGGGCACAAACCTGTGATCCTCCTGTCTCAGCCTCCAGAGTACTGGGATTGCAGGCGTGCAATCCTCGATTTTCTGGAGACTGAGCTCTACTTCACCCAACACAGGAAAAGAGCAGTGAACCATAGAGCTTGAGAAACCTAGCATCACTTACAGGTTGAATCTCCTAAGAGGCTAGGCGCATTGTGACCTTGTCATCAGTCAGAGGAGAGATTACTGTGCTCTTTCTAGGAAGTTGGGCCACTCACTGAGGCAGCTCTCTTCCAAAATGCTTACTTTAAAGTGTACTGATCATCCATCAGTGGAGAAAGGATGCTTACTATGAGCATGACATTCTCAATGCATAGTACCAGCGCACATATATCATTACTTCCTTTAATGGATTTATTTATATTTGATGAATATATTTTAGTTAGTACCTACTAGCTTACAATGGCATTGAGAAGACAAAAAAAAATACTAACTTCATAATTGTCATCAAGAAGATTACAATCTGGTTAGAGATACAGGATTTAAAAACACCTGGATATTAAGACAGAATCCAAGTGTCCAAGGAAACAAGCCAGACTGTGGGAAGGGTCAAGGAACTTTCTTATACAATAAAATGATCAAATCTTGGGAGAGATCAGTAGGTGAATGCTGCATCCCTTTCCATTCTCTGATCTTATTTACCAACATTTCATTTGTTGGAGGACTTTTAGATAATACTGGTCATTTTTAATATAATAGCAAGTTTGGACTCTAATGCTCAAAGAATTTTGCTCGATATCTATTTGCAATATATGGTCACATTTCTAAGGGGATGAACTTTATATAAAGAAGAAAGTAGAGCACTTTCGCTCAACAATTGCATGTGTTTTAGAAGTACTTGCTTAAAAAATGCTGATCTGTGTTAATTGAAAACAAATCACCCTTTTCAATTGTTTGGCCAGTTTTGAGGGGTAAAAAGAATCTGCCTTTTGTATTTAAGCTTTTAGTCTGATTCTTTACAACCATGAAAATGAATACTAAACAAATTTCACCCAATACATAAGTTTTTTTTTTTACAAAAATTTTACCTCTGTAAATACTATGCAGCTATTCACAGACATAAATTGTAAAATATTTTCTTTAGACTGGATCTAAATTTACATATAAAATAATCAGATGGGTGGCTGAGATTAGTTTTGCTCATAACCTTTAGTAATGTAATATAGATACTACAATGTTGAAACAAAAGGAACGAGTTGCTTATTCTTAATAATACTTAATAAATAATACTTATTAATTAGCAATGCATTATTATTCCTTATTTAATGAATTATGTTACTGAAATTAATTACTTACTCTGGACTGAGTATCTTGCTTTGTGCCATGGACACATCTGTTCACAAAAATAAGGAGTGGTCTCCTCTCAGTGCTCTGGTCTAGAGAAATCACCTCCTAGTTATACAACTGTCTGGTTTTGTGCTCACCAAAAATCAGTCTTGAAAATAGTAAATAATGATCAGTATATGCTTGGGTTTCCAAACTTGGCATATAAAAATATAAATTTTACACGGAAATACTTATACAAATATTTCATAAGATAGATTCTGTATAGTCTATACTACTGTGCCCCTTCCCCCACATTTCTTTGTTGGAGTCTTAACAGTATCTCAGAATAATGACTTTATTTGGAAATAGTATTTGCATAGGTAATAAGTTAAGAAGAAGGCATAAGGTGGGCTCCTAACTTGATATAACTGGTTTCCTCATGAGTAGAGGACATTTGAACGCAAGCACACACAGAGAGAAAATGGCTCAGGAAGATGAAAGTAGAAATCTGTAAGTTAAATAACATGGGAGACTGTCAGCGACCAGCAGAGGATTGGGAAGAGACGTGGAATAAGATCTCCCTCACAGCCCTAGGAGCAACCAGTTGTGCAGATAACTTGATTTTTACTTGTATCCCCAGAAAGGTGAGACAATTCATTTCTATTTAATCTACCTTGTTTCTAGTACTTTAATACAGCAGCCTTAGCAAACACATGGATCTCTCTTTAAGGATATAAATTAAAAATAATTCTTATATAATCAAACCTATCCCAAAAGCATATTAGCAAATATTTGCATGGTGCGGATGTTAATTAAAATGATTTTTATATTGGCCTCTAGAGCTAGAGAGGCCAAATTATGATTCTATCTTATTTATTGATGATAAAACCAAGCCTTCTCAAAAGATACACATTTTCCTTACAATTGCAAAAACAATTCAATGGCAGAGCCAGGATGCATAAGACTCTGACTCTGCATTTTATAAACTTGTCAATGTCTTGTGCTACTCTTGTGGAAACTCATCTTCAGGTTCTCTCTGCAGTTGGTTCATTTTTAAGGGAATGGTTTTCTTACTGAGAGACAATTGGAACAATTACCTTTGAGAACATTTCCTGCCTCCCTTCCTTCCTCCCCCTCCTTCCTTCTCCAGCTGTTTCATATACCAAGTGCTGGAGTCTACATCTGCTGCCTTCTTTCATCCTGAAGTACTGCCCTTTGTCTCTAATTTCAGGATTTTCATAGTTGCTGTGTGTGCTTTTCCCATGAGCTCTCCTCTAACCTTGGGTCTTTGCAGTACCCTCTCAATAAGTAGGTCATTTCTGAGTATCTCTTTCAAGGTGGTGGTTCTCAGCTTGCACTGTCTGCTTCTCTGAACCTGCAGAGCCTGCCCCACCCCCATGGACCCCACACCTGAGTCTGCGCCTCGCTGCCTTGTTGCTGACTCTCAGCACTTTGGATAATGGCTGTGCTTATTAAATTTTCTGCAGATTCGACGGGATTCTGGGAATTTATGACGAGCATGTTTGCTGCTCTATCATCCTTATTTTGCATGCCTCATTTTTTAATACTAGCTTGTATTTCCCGTGAACTTTCTCCCTCCCTGCTTAGGTAGGGCATTCTCTGCCATATGTTCTGCAGTGCTCGCTCTCCCGGGTGCCTCTGCTCCTCCACTTGCCCTGCCCCTTGGCAGATCCAGTCCAATTTTAAGAGTTATGTCTATTTGCCAAATAAGCACTTAGCATTTCTCTTTTATTTATTTATTACACTCTGTAAGTGTATCATTGTTGTTATTTGATTACGGATCCTGTCCCCAACATTGGTAGAAGGATTTGGCACATCCAATTGAAAATAATGAATCCTCTGGACAAAAATGTGAAATGTGGGTCTCGCCTAGGGCACGCTGTTGATGGGAGTGGTCTCCGAAGCAAAGGACTGATCCAACACACACAAATATCAAGGAAGAACAGGAACTGCCAATCCCTACTGGTATTAGCCTAAAGGTTTACATATGTTGAGGATTTTGTACGCCTGGCTCAACCTCCTATAGTCAATGGGATAATCTCACCTCTACCTGACATTATATTAAAAGAAGATTTTGTGATTCAGGTGCACATTTGTAATCGCAGTACTTAGGAGGCTGAGAGAAGAGGTTCCAGGACAGCCTCAGCGAAGTAGCAAGATTCACAGCAAACAAACAAGAACCTATTTTATCACAAAAACACAAAAAAAGGGCTGGGTATGTAGCTGGGAAATAGAATGGCTCTGGTGGATTCAATCTCCAGTACCATATATACATATATATATATATATATATATATATATATATAGAGAGAGAGAGAGAGAGAGAGAGAGAGAGAGAGAGAGAGAGAGAGACTTTCCACCATGGGGAGTTGGAGTGTATTGTAGTGATCTTGCTATTAAAAATTAATACCCTGGCTGCTTCCGGGGACTTGTCATGGGGACCAGTCATGTTGGTATCTTTCTTCATCATGACTGGTGTGTGCCTTCATATTTAAGTATATACTCTGTTGAAGGTGAGCCCTACTCCATTCTCAAGTTTCAGGAGAATCAGGTTTTCCTTGACTCTTGAGAGTGAGGTTTTCCTATTCCTTATATCTGGATACCACTTCCTGTGCTTATAACGGCTGGTTAAGATTCTGATTCAATGTATTTCTCTAAACATATTTTTTGAAAAACTGATGTAATCACAAGCCAACTACATTTGTGATTAGTAGCATGAAGTATAAGTAATAAGACTGAAGAAAATAGAAAGCTCACATGCTGGTTTTAACTATATTATCTTTCTTGTGACTGAATGAATTCAAGTCAGCAGGAATTCATCTTTACTTTTATAAAGAGAGAGATCATATGTACAATTATATATAACTTTTAGATTATCCAGATGCCTGCTTTTAATATAGGCAAAGTGGTTTGCCTGAAATTCCAGCAGGAATAGAATAGATCATTTATTGAGCAGGAAAAAGAAAGCTGTGGATCATATTAGCCATTTTATGACATTGTGCAAGCACACAATATAAACAAGTACATTCAAATGGATAAGACAGCACTTCCCAAGATGTTGAGAAAATAATCCGCCAACTAGGATACCGATGACACAAAATGCCACAAACTCAAAAAAAAAAAAAAAAAAAGTCAAAAGAAATCTCAATTGTACGGTTGTCTGGACTCAATGTACCTGGATAAATGTAGTTTAGCTTTCCCTGTGCTTTTCTGAATTTTATTACCCTTTGCATTCTAACTACTAACTGAAAGCAGGATTCCTTCAGATTCCTGGGCAGCTTGCCACTACTTTGGGCCAAGAGGCCAATAAAAATCATTAGCAATACATAAATTTTATCCAGTGGGCTTTCCTGAACATGTGTGAGTGTTCATGAGGTTAGAGACTGAAATCCCCACACTCCATCTTCATGAGGTTGGAGGCTGAGATCCGCACGCTCCGTCCCATCCCGTGCTCCTCCGCGACTTGCAATCTTTGACTCAAATCTGTTATGCGATTACATTGTAATTTACATCAAATGAGGATCAATAAGCCATCCAAATATACTAATAAAATTGTGATTGGATAGACATGTTTGCGAACAAAAGACAGTAGATAAGACAGTATAGTCCGGAGTTTTTAAAAAGTGAGCAGTACAAAATTGCTACTCTCTATTTTATTTATTTGTCTGCAGCCAGGACAGCATGAATTTGCTCATACGAGGAAAATGTAGAGTGGAATTAGCTGGTTCAGGATATCATGGTGAGTTATATCAGCCACCCTTATAAAACGGAAAATCTCTGCCTTACTTTTCTTTCTTCCTTTTTTTAGAGTTTGCATTTAAAATTCACAATTATTATTTGACTAGGCTGATGTAATTGCCCCTTTTCCTTGTTTATTTTAAGATTTTTCGTGTGTTTCTCTTGAAAGTGGAAAAATTTTTTGTGAAACAAAAATCTTTGTTGACCTTATGTTGAGTTGCAATACACACATAGTCACACAGACACACATACACAAACACACTTGAAAGATCATGTGAAGTACATTTACTTTGATGTTTAATTAACAAGTGCCAATATGAGAGTGGCAGCCACGTGACATGCAATGGTGGCATTTCCAGGGACTGGAACACCTGCTGTGTCACTACTCCCACCAACTATCCTGCGCACATTGAGCAGAAATAATGAGTACAAAAAGTGGGGCTTCAAAGTGGAGATCACACGTGGCATATCCAAAGGAGATGAAATTAATGTCCTGAAGAGATGTTTGCACTCCTGTGTACATTACAGCTGTACAATAGCCAAGATATGGAATCTTTCTAAGTGTCCATTGATAGATTCATGGGTAAGAAAAATGTGATATACACACAGGGTATATATGATTATATGTATATATAATCATATATGTATATATATATGTATATGTATATGCATGTGTGTGTAATATATATACATATATATATATATATATATATATATTCCTCTGGAGAATCCTTATTAATAAAGTTGCTATGTGAAGTGATAGATATGTTAATTCAATTGATTGTGGTAATCATTTCACAATGTGTGTATGTATATATCATACATCATACCATGCATCTTAAACACATGCAATTCGTATTAATCAATTATTATTCAATAAAGCTGGATTTTTGTGTGTGTGTGTGTGTGTGGTACTGGGGATTGAACTCAAGGGCATTCTACCTCCGAGCTACATCCCCAGACCTACTTTTTATTCTTTATTTTGAAACATGGTCTCACTAAGTTGCAGAGGGCCTCACTAAGCAGCTGAGGCTGGCGGTAAATCTGGATCCTCTGGTCTCAGCCTCCCAAGTACTAGGATTACAAGTGCGTGCCACCACGCCTGGGTAAAACTGGAATTAAAAAAAAAAAAGAATAGAGATCACAAATTTGTTGGAGACAAAGCATTAAAAAAACACACACAATGAAAGTAAATTTGGGGGTGCTGTTTTAACTAAGTTGTCATCTTCCACATTTATCCAATTTCCAGTGATTTGTTTCTTTCTGGAAACAGGTGCTGTCTTTGATCCTAGAAATCACAGTTCAACTAAAATCCAAAATTTTTGGTTTGGGAAAAAGAAAACAATCAAAGGATCTCCCCTTCATAATGTAAGCCAGAAGGTGACCTACCTTAAACTGAGTAATCTAGGAGGAAATATATTTTGGCTATAACCATCCACTTCAAGACATTTTACAAAAGAAACTAGCATCCCCTTTTGTGCACTGATAAATACACATTATAGCAAAAAGATTCCTCTGGTTTTTTGCTTTGTTTTAATTCAATAGGTTGTCAAAGATTGTTTTTTAAGGAGTTCAGAGAATACAAAGCATGAGGAATATATTCCATACCCTGGGATAATTTTATTAAATTGCTGCAAACAGATGGGTGTCTATTTTTAAAAGCTCCGGGGAAGGAAGGCTCTCAACTTGTCTATGAAGTCCCTTCTAGGCTTCTCTCTAATCCATGATCCTCCTATTACCTCCCATGCCTATGCATATGTTTTTATTACCAGAGGAAGCAATAAGAAACACTTGAAAATAAATTAGGCATTAGGACAAGAGTGCAGAAATGGATGCATTTTATTTGAAAAGAAAATGGGATATAAAATTAATATTTGGCAGTTTAAAAATAAGCTTGCTCTGGTGTTTATCCCTTAACATATTCAAATATTTTAAATAATGCTTTTCTGACATAGGTTTGTTTTTTTATTGTTGTTGTTTGTTTGTTTTGCGGTACTGAGGATTGAATTTAGGGGCATTCTACCTCCAAGCTATGCCCCCAGCCCTATTTTTTATTCTTTATTTTGAAACAGGTTCTCACTATGTTGCGGAGTGCCTCACTAGGTAGTTGAGGCTGGCCTCGAACCCGGATTCTCTGGTCTCAGCCTCCCAAATGCTGAGATTACAAGTGAGTGCCACCAAGCCCGGCTCCATAGGTTTGTTTTTAAACACACAATATATGTGGTAAAATTCATTTACTTTTATTTATTTATTTATTTATTTATTTATTTATTTATTTATTTATTTATTTATTTATTTATTTTATTTGTGTGTGTGTGTGTGTGTGTGTGATACTGGGGATTGAACAACCCAGGAGCATTCTACCTCTGAGCTACACCTCCAGCCATATTTTAAGTTGCCGAGGGCCTCAGTAAGTAGCTGAGGCTTGCCAAGAACTCGGATCCTCCTGTCTCAGCCTCCCAAGTATTGGGATTACAAGCATGTGCCACCAAGTTCGGCTTATTTAAATTTAGATAGAACTTTTTGTCCCTTAATCTTTTCCAAATAGTCTGACTTTAGACACTCGTAATGTTTAAAAACCATCAATGCTAGTAATGACAATACTCTAGGGATGGTTATCCATTGTCTTGTGTCTTCCCTTCTAACTTTAAACAGCATACAGAATTAACATGAATCTAACAACTCATACACATACATGTGGAGGACTACAGTGTTTAGCACACATTTCCTGGACAAGTTGTCTTTCAATGTTGCACTCAAGTGTTTTTCTCTGTGAAATTATATTGCTTCCCCAGCACAACTGTACAAAGTCGTTGTGTAGCGGCAACTCTGATGCTTTGCCCAGATGCTGGCGTCAGAGCTGATGGAGCCAACCCTTTTGGCGTAGTATGCGGATTGCTGAGGACTTGCAGCTGACCACTTCACTGGTTATTGTCTTCGGCTACAGACTACTGCTGAAGGGCAGGGTTAGCTCTCTCCCACGGGCTGGCTCACACCCGGTGATCAGCTGATACAGGAAGCAAGTACCTGGTACCGTTATCTGCATTTCTGATTTCTCTGGGCATCCCATTTCCACAGCCCTGTGTAGAATCCACTGGAGCTACAACTGCGGACATGCAGCGATTACTATTTCTGCAGCCCTTCCTCCCTTATACATGCACCTCCTGAAAAAACTACTCCCCAGTAAATCATACACAGGGGATGTTCTTTGTTTTTCTTTCTTTTTTTTTTTGGTACTGGGGAGTGAACCCAGGGACATTCTACCTCCAAGCTACACCCCCAGTCCTATTTTTATTTTTTCTTTTGAAACAGGGTCTCACTAAGTTTTGGAGGGCCTCACTAAGTAGTGGAGACTGGCCAGGAACCCAGATCCTCCAGTCTCAGCCTCCCAAGTATTGGGATTTCAAGCATGCACCACCACACCCAGCTTAGGTGATGTTGTTTCTTACGGCCTGTTTTTTAGGGAATCTACTCTGGACTCAGTAACTCAAGCAATGGGGCACATCATCTGAAAAGCCATTCAAGAATGTTTGCACACAGTCTGGCAGTCTGTGTTCTACAGTTGCTTAAATGTCATCGAAATTGTCGTTCTTTGATGGTTCTTCATGTGCTGGGAAAAATCCATAAGTAAATTTGGAAGCTACTATGGGCAAGGTACTGAAGATGCTAATCGTGCACCATGAGATTTAGTCTGCATCTATTTATCAAACATCCTGAGGGCACAGCCTGCAATACAGGTGCTTATAATCTGAGAAAACAAAACACATGCATAAAACAATTTCTCTTTTGGCTGCAATATTATGTTTCTATTATTTTCACCTCTTTTTTATTTTTCTCTACTTTTATTTGTATTTACTACATATATTTACATATATATACACACATGCACACAAAAATTATATATATCTTTGCTATAAGCCACCTCCATCCTTTCTTAAAGAAAATGAGATATAAAATTAATATTTGGAAATATACAGGTCATGAAAGGTGATTAAAATAATTCTAAGAGGTCTCAAAAGCTAAAGTCCATGGGTGAAACATAATAGCTACCACAACAACAAATTTAAATTAACAGAAGCAACAACTGCATTTCAGAAGACAATGGAACAGAAGTGAAGAAGTATTAAAACATCTGGCTAAAGTTTATATTATGGAGTTACTAAGCGTAAGTTGGGAAATGCTAAATGGTGGCAACTTGTCTTTGAATACCAACATAAGTAATATAACTGTGTTCTATCAGCATAACAGATTTATTGTTTATACTTAGTTATTTGCTTCCATTTTATTTTTATTGTAGAGCAATAAATAAAAAAGAAAAAAAAATGTGATCCCACATTTACATCTGTAATGTGATAAACTAATTTAGGGACAATAGCTGAGAGCCAGGCGCTAAAGTTCTAGAAAATAAGTGTAGTGCTGAAGAAAATGGACCTCGGTGTTTCAAGGCCAGAGTTGTTTTCAAAGGGAAGAGCAAATTGCATTGACTATCTGGGTTTGAGGGGAAAAGAAGGCGATTTGGAGACATAAGTTCCAAAGGTATAATTTGCATGAATGGAAATATGATTATGATTATGAATGAAACAGCCAAGTCTGCAGTATAGACAAATTTGGGAGAGAGCAAATTTGCTTCTGGCTCTACTGAGTTTCAAGAGATTGCTGTATATCCAGGTAAAAGGATAGTAGATATTTGACATAGCAGGAGGAATCCGGAGGTTGTATGGGAAGACAGAACATGGAGAACAAAGACATTATAGGGAATCTTCAACACAGAAATACACATTCGGAATTTTAGCAATCACATCTTTTATTTTTCATTTAATGTTATTTCTATTATAAAATAGTTTCATGATTCCGCTGTGGAAGCGATAAACACTCATCTTTCAAGAATTCTTGCTTCTACTTCTATCACTCAGTCCTTTCTCCACGTCTTCATGTATGCATCTGTTTGTTTGACTTTTAATCTATTCATCCAGCGTTGTTTGTGGATACTGCACGATCCACTCTGTCCTGTAGGTCATGGTAACAGAGTCCGAGTTTGCGCAGTCCATCCTCAAATGCTTTGTGGGGAAGCCAGGACACTCAATGGAACTTCTCTGTCTTCTTCTCTTACTCATTTTTTTTTTTTTTTTTGCGGTACTAGGGATTAAACTCAGGGGCACTCTACCTCTGAGCTATACCCCAGCCCAGCCCTATTTTTTTATTCTTTATTTTGAAACCGGGTCTCACTAAGTTGCGGAGTGCCTCACTAGGTAGCTGAGGCTGGCCGCGAACCCGGATCCTCCGGTCTCAGCCTCCCAAATGCTGGGATTACAAGCGTGCGCCACCACGCCCGGCTCTTCTCTTACTCTTAAACACGTAGAATACAGTTGGTATGCTGGCAACACCATCTCCTTTCCGGCTGCAGATTCGTGTGCCCTGCTACCCACCCCAGTGCTCCCTGAGTCTCAAACTCACCGCCCCCATCCTTTGTGCCCTACCTTGAAATCAGTATCCAGACAGGAGATCTACTCTTGCAAATCTCCCTGCATTACTATGCTGTCTCTCACTCACTTGCCCATTCCCATGGCTTTTTGCCTAACCCAGTTCCTTGTTCTAGGCTTCGATGAAGTCTGTGTATGTCACTAACTGCGAAAGTGGAACATCTACTTGACTAATTCTCTTTTTATACTTCATATGATGTTTTACCTGGTTATGTAACTCGGGATGTCTCAGAATGAAAGTGAACTTTCTCTTTCATCGATTATATTTAAATATTTAAATTTATTCCTGTTCTAACAAGTTTTTACATCCTCCATATGATTTCCAAATCTCCAGGATTGTGTGAAATTAGTTTTAGTTACCACGATGTCGTAAGAAATAAGCACTGTTTTTCTCTCCATAGTTTTAAACTCTTATTTTTACACACAATATCAATTTTTGTATACCACAGCATACTGTACTTTTATTTTAGATGATTAGCATGTGTACTTAATGCACATTATTCTATGGTACATTCTAATAGACATATGTCAGATCACTTGACATGATTTTTACTTTGTGCTTAGAATAAGATATACATGAGCTTTTCTGCAAGGCAATGCAAATCATAAAATTCCCCACATGAATTTCGCCAACTCCTATGCAGATGCACTTGCTTATTTTTCACCGGCAAAAGTCAGAAACCTTTGGACTGACGAAATGTCTCTCATTCTTATCTGAATCCTTAAGTTTTCAAACTGAAACTCTCCTCTGAGCTGCGGTGTCCTTTCGAGATCTTCGACCTTCTCTATGTTTGGTATTCGGCACTGACAGAATGGAAGGGCAAAGTCCCAGAAGGCTAGAGGACAGGGAGACCTTTGCCATCCTGAAGTCCCATCTGCTCGCTTAACGTGGCAGGAAGCAGTGGTCCAGAACACCTAAAGCAAAACAGAACACACCTGTTTACTCAAACTGTCATTGCATTTCCCCTGCTCCTCCCCAGCCTGTTCCTCCCACTTCTCTTCCTCCTCACACCTCTATTGCTATCTACAGTTTAGTTTTAGCCTTTGGATCCCTTCTGAGACCTGAGATCATTTGCTTTCTCATAAGTACCCATGCTGAACTGGTGGAATTGAGACACATTCTCTGAGAATTCCCTCAGAATATTACGTGACCTTTTCCTTCTACTTATGTGGCTGGTTCTGTCACTGGAAGAGAGGTTTTGAGGGTTTCCACATGGAAAAAAAAAAACTCATAAGCTCCCCAGAGAGGGAAGGGATTGTACTCAGGACAAGTGGGGTTCTTGGAGTACATGAAGGAAAAGAATTTCAGCACGTGCCAGAGACACAGATTTATTTAAGAAATCATACACTTATTCAAGGGAGAAGGTGAACCTTCCCAAGCGTAAGAGATTCTGTGGGACTTTATTCTGTTAAAGAAAGCTTGTGGAGGGATGGGCATGGGAAGGAATATGAGGTGACATCAGTCTACTAGTTCTC
>PVLC010014831.1:0-31087 GCA_004027655.1 Graphiurus murinus
GTAATCCCAGCATTCGGGAGGCTGAGACCGGAGGATCCGGGTTCGCGGCCAGCCTCAGCTACCTAGTGAGGCACTCCGCAACTTAGTGAGACTCGGTTTCAAAATAAAGAGTAAAAAATAGGGCTGGGGGTGTAGCTCGAAGGTAGAACGCCTCTGAGTTCAATCCCCAGTACCGCAAAAAAAAAAAAAAAAAAAAAAGGATGGTGGTATAGCTCTGGAGTAGAATGTCCATGGATTCAATCTCCCATGGTCCCCCAAAAAATAGTATAGTAACGTAATAAATTGTTTTGGCACACCTGCCTCATGTTCTTTGCAAAGTATTTTGTGCCCTCATCTACTATCAAACCTTGTCTGAAATAGAATGAGTAAAGTAGATCTCTTAGTGACTGACAGTGTTGACCCAGATTCCCCCGGATCTTGTATCTGGCCAGTCCCGAAGCCATGTGCTCTCAGCCTGGGCATACCTGGCAAGCTAACGGAGCATGTTTCTTTCACGCAGGGCACAGCTGCCAGGCCTCAAGGACAGCACGGCCCATCCTGGCTTTATCCTCACCTCTGAAATGTATCCATCACTGTAGCGCGAAAGGCTGCATGACTAATGGTGATTAGAAGACTACCTTGTATGATGGAAAGAGATCTGAATTTAGAACCAGAAGGTAAATCTTCTCATTCCATTTCTAACCCTTACTAGTGACATGACCTCAAGCCAGTCCTTTTAAATCCCTGTCCTTGGTTTCTCATTTGTAAATATGGAAAATGACAATTTACCCTGCAAGGTTGTTTATCAGGCTCAAAATAATAAATAAAAGTACCTTATAAACAATATGCACATGCAAAAAATTACAGATAGTAGTAATTAAAATGTAATATTTTCTGATCACAGGTGTCAACTAATGAGACTACCCCCACATAGTTACGTTAATTGATTTTCCAAAAGAGGTCAATTAAACAAAGACCCTGGTCTCCTTAGAAGTGCTTTAGCAAAAAGTTTATTCTTCCAACATAGTTGTAATTGTCTTGAGAGTCCAATGTAGACATGAGTCATGTAATACTGTCAAGATTTTGAATCGACATTGATTTATCCATCTTCACATTTTTCTCATGACCAGGTAAGAAGAATGAACAATGACAAAAATAAATGCTGTACCCTTGACAACGTCTGGTTTTCAAAGGCCTCTTTCAGCTGCATTTAATTGCAGGCAATGAGTCTCAGAACAAAGAACCTTTGCTTCACCTTCCCTGGGAAAACAGGTGAGTGATTGACTGATAAGGCTCAGTTGTAACCCTGATGTTGACATGGGAAGACTCCCAGTTTAGGAATCGGGAAAACAGCAATATGGACCCAGCTGTGCTAAAAGTACATGTTACATGACCTGACATCTAACTTCAATGGAATCTGTTTTTCCACCTATGAAGTGGAGGAAAGAGGGGAGTTTAGAGTTCAATTGTTCTCAACTATTTTGTGTGCCATAGGCCTCCTCAGATATTAAAACTCATACCCACTGTATATAAACTACTAATGTTATCTCCATCTTGTTATTAGGTCATTGAAGCTCTGACTACTTCAATAACACAAAATAAAATTTATACCCAGGTTCAGGAAATTCAAGTACCCACACAGACCATCTTTAGAAGACTTCGAATTAAGAATGTCTGAGTTAGAGCAGAGGGTCCTTCTGCCGGTACATTTCTTTTATTGAACTCAGGGGCATTCTACCTCCGAGCTATACCCTCAGCCCTATTTTTTATTCTTTATTTTTGAAACAGGGTCTCACTACGTTGCGGAGTGCCTCACTAGGTAGCTGAGGCTGGCCGCGAACCCAGATCCTCCAATCTCAGCCTCCCAAATGCTGGGATTACAAGCGTGCGCCACCATGCCCGGCTTGTTTTCTTCCAATAATACATTAAAGATAACTTACAAATGGATATGTAACATCATTTCCCCACAAGATAACACCAAACCAACATTTTGGCAAATAATACTAATATTTACAAGTAAGAGAAATTAACACATTTTGTCCCAATGACACCCATGGAAGCTGCTGCCAATAGTCCCTGAATTTCCCCTCAGGCCACTCTCTTCCTAAATGCAAATTCCACTGGACAGTTTTGTCAAGGAACTGTGGACTCACCATTTTAAATCTTCCCCTAAAGAAAGAACAACTTTTTTTCAAATCCAAGTCAATGTCGAACAAATGTTACAATAGAATAAACACATTTTCAGACATCCAAGTGGTCCAAAGGTTTTGCTTCTATGCCCCCAGTTTAGAAGATTGCTAGATATTGTGCCCTGTCAAAACATGGAATTAAACTAAAAATATCAAGACATGAAATCCAAGAAGTCAGAACTGGAACACAAGAGGAGACCTTTTTGAATGACAGCAAAGGTGAGTGTCAAGACCAGAGCCAAGCAGGGAGGAGGGTATGTGAAAAACAGAATATACAGAGCCACTAGAGGATGGAGGAAACCTTAACCAGAAACTTGAATAAAGGCCAAGAGAAAGAAAAAGATGTAGTGAAGTCATAGCAAAAATAAAAGTTTACACAAGAAATTTACTTGACAGTAAATATTTACAAGATCAAAATAATGAAAACCCTAAGTCAGGCTTAACAGTGAAGCTATTTTGCAAGTTTTCAGAAAAACAAATGTGTGTATATGTGTGAAGAGAAGTATGAAAGCAAAGTGCTCATCTTCTACAGTAAAAGGTAATATCTAAAACATGAATATGATTAAATGCAGTATAAGAGTGCCATTAGAAATATGTAGGTAATTACTAGAAGCAATAGCTGAAGAAGTTAAGAATGACTATACCTGGGGAGTTAAAAATAGAATGCTAAGCCAGGTGTAGTGGCACATGCTTATAATCCCAGTTCTTGGGAGGCTGAACAGAAGGATCTCTGGTTTGTGGCCAGCCTCAGCTACTTAGGCTCTCTGCAACTTACTGAGACCCTGTTTCAAAATAAAGAATAAAAATAGAACTAGGGGGTATAGCTCGGAGGTAGAATGCCCCTGGATTCAATCCCCAGTACTGCAAAAAATATATATATATATAGGATGCTGAGCTGGGCTGGGATGCTGAGACTGGAGGATTACAGCTTCAAAGTAATGTAGCAAGACTGAGCAACCTAGTGAGACTCTTGTTTCAAAACAAAAAATGAAAAGTGCTAGGGGTTGCTCAGAGGTAGAATGTCCTTGCATTCAATCCCCAGTAACACACACACACACACACACACACACACACACACACACACACACATATGCACACACAAAAGATGCTGAGACAGTAAGGAAAACTTGGTAATGTAGTACACTAAATGCTCTGATAAAAATTAAACATTAACAAGATAATAAAAAAGCATATAAAACAGAGAGCAATCATATCTGCCTCTGGGGAGGAGTTAAATGTGTAAATGCAGCCACTGTTCTTTCCTTCAGATTCTGAGGAGGCTCTGCATCTACCCACTGTTATCTTTACATAACCTCTTCCTTAACCGCACAGTAGGTTCCAGAAAAGTACTGGGACTAAAACTGCTTTGTGGTCTTTCCTCATTTGTCTTTAGTTGTGATTGAGAAGTAATACAAGAACTTCTAGGAAGGAGATGCCGTGGTTGTGTTTTAAGTAATCACTCTGATTAGATGACTCAGTGCAACGTTAGTGTAATGCTGTTGGGTCACCATCAGCTGTGGGAAGCTCTGCTTTGTCATCTCAAGTTCCATGTTGTCGGGGCATACAAAACCATCACTCCTGACATGGCTATGTTGCCTGGTAAGCAATTCATACGACTTCTGAATTCGTATACTCTAACTAAAAACAGCATTGCTATATAGATCAAGAAATCCTCACTTAGAGAAATACTGAAAGTGTGTGGTTTCCCCAATGCACTGGCTTTTGAAGGAAATGTTCCGTAGTCGCTACTGCCGGCTCACAGTCTGAATGCACTTCCATGTGCCGACACTTTCTCTCCTGCAATTGCTGGAGGGGCTGATGGCTTCCACCTCAGAAAAGATCATGAGACACAGTCAGAGACTGGTTCTCTTGGCATGAACACAGTTTCTGTACACTCTGTCCACCCAGTAACTACAAGAGATACTGGACTTGAGCTTGTATCTATGAAACCAGAGCAATAGGTCTTATTTTAGGAGAAATCATTTGTGTTTCTCCAAACACACACCCCAACCGTCATGGCAAAACATCTCCTAAGTTCACACTTTTGAACGTGTAGGAAACTGAGGAAGACAGTGTTGGTGGTTTGTTCTCATTGTTACTAGGAAAACAGTTGAAGTGCAAATCCTATTAACATGCATAAATTTCAGCCAGGCATGGTGGCACATGCCTGTAATCCCAGTACTTGGGAGACTGAGACAGGAGGATTGAAGGTCGAGACCCAGCCTCAGCAACTTAGGAGGCCTTTAGCAACTTAGCAAGACCTTGTTTCAAAATAAAAACTAAAAAGGGCTGGGGATGTATCTTGGAGTTTGAATGCCCCTGGGTTCAATCCCCAGTACCCCTAAATAAAATCATAAATTATAAGATCAACTTTTTCTAGTCTACAAATGTTTTTATACATAATTTCAAAGCTAAAACAGATTTTTAAAGATAGTCCACCAGCCATCTAATGCATATCCCCCACTTTGTCTCTGCCAGTTATACAATACCTCTAGAGAAGGTTTTCTTACTTCTTGAGAAAGCAACCCGATCTATATACCACAGAGAGTCAGGAAGATCTTTTATCTCTGGCTCAATAGCTCTTACCTGTATTCTTTTATTTCCTTTAGAGCAATAGAAATGAAAACAAATGTAGCCTCTTTTCCACATTATAGTTCTTAAAATATTTTATGACAAATATTTCACTCCTTCCATCACCATCTTTTTCTCCCCAGGACCCCCAATTTCTTCGGTTTCACTCCTGGCCCTCGTTTTGTTCACTGTGAAGAGTCCTGTTGCTTGGGGCTTTGGGCAGGAGCCTTGGATCAAAAAAACTTGGATTCTAATCTTAATCTACTTTGAGTGTATGTAACTTGGAGCAAGATAGACCAGTCTCCTAATCTATAAAAATAAATGGTAAAAACACTTACCTCTTCATGAGCCAAGCAAAGACTGATCAAGGCACCTAAATTAGAATAGATAGCAAGAAAACGCTGCATCACTGCTGTGTTGGGTGAGTGTGGATATGTGGCAATTCATCTATGTCCACATCTCAACAGACTCCTCCAAGCATTCCCCAACCGGCCCTGAGCAATACCCTGAGCTGGGAGCCCTGGGAGGGGTTTTTGTGGCTGGCTGGTCTCTGTCACTTCTTCATTCACTACTTTTTCATGCACATGATAATGAATTCTGCTAAAACCTTGGAGCCACATGATTCTCTACAACTATTCAACTCTGGTCCTGAGCTAGAATACAAATAAAGAAAACACTGGACTAGACTTTAATCCCCAAAGCTCCTTGAATGGCCCTATGTGGAAAATGGCTATGTGCTTTCTCTATCACGAAGATGGAAGGGAAAGAGAATAATAAACTTGGTCACAGTCTCTTTGTTGGTCTAGCAATGTAGGATGTACCCAGATGCCAAAACAACCTGGAAAATAAGATCTTGGATAGGCAAAAATGCAAGAGTTACAAATTAGCAAAGCTAATAATGATGGACCCCAACTGGTATCAGAGGAAATCTGTTTGAAGAATTCCTACCTATCTTTGCCAATTTAAATTGAATTTAGTTTTATTTTTTAAAAATGTCAGCAATGACAGATAACCAAATATCCAGTTGAATGGACTGAGCCAGTGTTCACATTTTATGGATAAGACCTCTCACAGAGGAAAAATCCATGAAGTTTCTGAGCTTTGGGAATAGGTAATGTTAACAGTAGTGTTATTGTATGTTCTTACTAAACGTGTAGACTGTAGCTATTTCTTAAAATGGAGCAAGGAAATGGATAACTAATTTGTTCTATTATTATTTGTCCTATCATTTATCATTTTTCTATAGTATGTATCTTACAACATCATATTATATACCTTAAATATATACTATAAATTTATTTTTAAAAAATAGGCTAAAAAAGGAAAGAAGGAAAAAAAAGCAGCAAAAATAGTGAGATTAAAAGCATGACTGCGGTTAAGATAAACATCAGAGACATATAAATTGTATGAATTGAATACATTTTCAAATATGATAGCTTTTGGTATGGGATTCTTGCAGAAATATTAGAAAACACATAAAGGTAGAAAGAACATGAAAAATTACCAGTAACACTATCACCAGAGACAATTGCTGCATTAAAACTCTGTGTAGAAAGACAAAACCTCATTTTCTCACTTATGTGTAGAATCTAAAATAGTAGAACTCATATAAGCAAAGACTAAAATTGTGGTTAGTAAATCTCAGGGGTGAGAAAAAGGGGAGAAACTGGTCAAAGGATACAAAGTTGTAGTTAGACAGAAGGAACAAATGACAGGTTTTGGAAATAACGGATGTGTTAAGTAGCTTGGTTCAATCATTCTACACTGTTTACATGTACCCCATAGTTACACACAATTATCATTTGTCCCCAAAATTAATTAACTAAAATTACAAAAGGAATCTAGCCTAAATAAATAAAACTCTCTCTACATAAGGCATTTTTATACCATTTTAAAAGAGTAGTTTGAAAAATTGAGTTTAACCATCATTGACAAAGAACAGAATAGCAGAAAAATTATCTCTGGAATCTAATAGGTAGAGTACTAAACATGGATTCCTGTACCTTTCTACTTACTTCTTTCTAATAATTATATCAAGCAAATGATTCAGGGAAACAAGGAAGGTATGCATTTTTTTTTTCAGATGTTCTCAGGCACAATGACTATAACCTAGTTGAAATTAGCCAAACTGTTTTATCCCGCCCTTTATCTTTAGACAGAAAAGTTGTAATATCAGCCTGAATGGGAAATTTTAATTGTTGGTTATTGGATGGGTTCTGGAGAAGGTAAAAAAGATGTAGTCAACACCATGGATTTGATACAAAGGAAGTTTTCTGGTGAACTTGGATTTTTAATGCACATAAAAATTATGATAAAAGAAATGTATACCTAACAAAATAGAACTAAAATCATTTCAGAGAAGCTAAATTCTAAAGTTTGAAGAGATAACAACAATAAGAAGGACCTTTTAAGTTAGATTTAAGGCAGGTAGAATCAAGAAGAGAAAACGTTCCTAATTGTGAAAAATTGCGCTGTGTTAACAGATGTTAGAATGGTAACAGAATGTAGTCTTTCCTTTAAGCTCATCTTCTTCCCTGAGAAGAACAGTCTTTACATTAGAAAGCATAGATGGCCATGTAAGTCCCTTCCAACCAGAACAGAAGGAATTCAGGGACATTTCACTATTCAGCAGATTGCTTGAGTTTTGGGTAAATATCACCAGACGTATGATTTCAAATCCAAAAAACTTCTTGGAAGTTTAATACGAAGAGGCAACTTTTGCCAGAACAGTGTACCTGATACCAAAAGATGGAAAGCTTTATATTAGGAATATTGACGTATGTACCCATAATGTGACATACATATGCAAATAATTACATTCCTACTTACTAGTGAAAATAAAAACCTTAAATTTTGCAGGCCAATAAGAAGAATAACCTTCACCATGTTAACAGTCATTTTTGTTCCCCAAATATCTGATATGACAAATTTCTTTAAAATATACCATTCATTTAATTTTTCATAATATTTGCTTTAAAGTAAAAAACAAAAATTCAGATCTTTTTTCACTCAAAAAAAAAAACAGCGACTTCTATATTAGTCACTGTTCTCTAGCCGTTTTCCTTGTTTCCTTAGACTTAAATGACAAACAAGAATTAAGTTTGTGAAAGATACCAGAACAAGTAGAAACCGTTTAACTCATGTTATAGGTAAGCATTTTATGGTGTTTAAGCAATATATTGTATTAAATTTGTGGCAACATGAAATTCCTTTTAAATCAATTATTTTTATTGGTGTAGTTATATATCATAGTGAAGTTCAAAGTGATAAATACATACAGGCATGTAGCATGTATCTTCATGTACACAATTCTCAGATCTATCATTATAATATGGTGTCCACATTCCATTCCATCAATCAAGTAAAAACAACTAAATTTTTAGAAGATATTTTTAAATTAAATATATATGTGAATGTACACCCACACGCATACATGTGCACACACAGAGGTTTTGCTATTTTTTGTGTTTGGTTATTTTGATTATGATTAGTGTTTGTTGTTCTTTCTGTTTTTGTTTTTTGGTAATGGATGTTAGGCCACAAGATATTTCCCAAGACTTCTTAACCAGAAATGCATATCTGTCCCTAGAACTATCCAATCAGCCTTGTTAGTACTTTATGATGTTGTAGTTTTAGATGCCCTGAAATTGAATTAATTTTATGGAAGTAACATTAGGTATAACTCTGGGAGAGGGTTGTAAGACTGTATAACAAAGGTAATATTTTAAAAATTAGAATGCTTTCTACTTGTTTTTCTGCATAGATTGCCTAAAGCATTTTGTTATGGGGATTGGCTGGGAGGGAAAGCATGGTTAGTGATTAGAACTGCAAAAAGAAAGGGCAAGTTCTGGTGTTCAGACTAAGGTTAGGCAGCCAGATCCATGCTGTTTTCTTAAGAGATGATTTTCCAAATAAGTTAATTCTAACCTTTGATAATCTCAGTCACCCAGTCAAGAGAATATAAAAATATAGTCTTTCTAGAATATAGAAATGTAGTCTTTCTAGAATATAGAAATATAACCTTTCTAGAATATAGAATGATACTCTTGTCTTCCATTTAATCTTGGGATCAAGAATGGAAAATAAGATGTATGAGAAGTAAAAGAAATAATCTCCTTCCAAACTTAACAATGGCTGAAATGAGACAAAAAGAGGAAGATGGCCCAGTGTGGATCTTGCTATTCCCTTTTAGGCTTTTTCCCAAGTCAGGAGGACAGCATTATGTCATTGAGGATAAACTGAGGTCAGAAACAGGCAATGACCCCCTCTCCCTGTCAGGTCTCAGGTAAAGATGAGCCATTCACCTTCTGCCTGGTGTGTGGTCACGTCAATTTGACAGGTAAGTGTGAAACAGTATATATACATTTTTAGGTAAAAGTCTTAGGCAAGCTCTCCTGGGCCCCCTTTGACTAAAGGTCAAAGGGGCACCCTGTAACTAAACCAGGATGTAAAAAGAAAATTTAACTGCTATTATCCGTTTCTGCTTTGCTGCTCCAGGTATGAGGGAGCTGTCTTGACCACAAGATAGCATCAAAGTAAGATATGTTATCTGTCCTAAAGACCTGACTTTTCCCTACCCGCAACTCTGTGACCAAGGAATATATAAACTGGCCCAGACCAACACTTAGGATGGCAGCATTTGAGCTGTTCACCCTCACCGGCCGATAAAAAAAGCGACCTCTTTGGCACAATGGAGTCTGGTATGTCTCTGTGGGTCACCTCACAAGTGTAGATGAATGGGGCTGGGGGAGGCTTGAAAATTAGCCCATCCTGAATCACCTTTGGTGCTCAGAGGGCACATGGAGAAGCTGCTGAGATCTGACTAAGAGTGGAAGGAAGGGGAGCTGCCTCTCAGCAGGTCCATCACAAAGGACTCCAGAAGAGATCAGAGATCGGGCAGACCTTCAACATCAAGGCCAGGTGCCATTTCCTGCCTGACCCAAGAGAGTAATCTAGCTCAAGCAAGGGCGCAGGTGACGCAGAACCATCTTCACCCTAAGGCTGAAGGAGACCAAGCAGAGTGAGGCTACACTGGCCTCAAACTCCAGTTGTGTATGGCAGCAGGCAAGAAAGACCAAGCCAACAAGGAACATTCAGTTTAAGGACTCAAGTCTAAATCACACCCCTCTCCACACAGCTCAGCAAGAAGAGCAGGGAGAGGGGGCAATTACTGGGCAGGCTATTTTCTAAGTGGAATACTTAAATTATTAGATTTGATTAAGCTTTAAATCACAAAGACATTTAAACTTTTTTCTTGCTACTTAGTAAATAGGGATTTTGGAAGAAGGCCAATTAGTTGCAAACGTAATAAATTGCATTTTATTGGACATTCTAATTGTGAACGATTGTATTTGTGAATCTGCTGTCTCTGGTTCTGCTCACTCACAAAAATCTGGATTCAGATTGCCAGCTAGTTCCATCCCTATAATGGTTCTTTATACTGAGACTATGGGTATGACCTAAAAGTAATTGCTGGAAAAAAAAAAGTAATTCCATACACTGCAAAAAGAACTATCTGCAATTAATGATAGAATTGCCTTAAGGATAAATCTATGTAAACACCTAAATTCAGGATAACTCCAAGGACACAAATTCAGGTTCTCACATTTCTATTTTCTCCTTCAAAAGAAATAGGGAAAACCCTTAGTTCCAGCTCTTGGGGTTGGCTCCATTCTGGCTTAGTCATATGTATGGGGGGGGGGGGCAGTGGTATGTGACTGGTAATTGAACCCAGGGGCATACCACCTCTGAAATACACCCCAGGTCTATTCTTTTGTTTGTTTGTTTGTTTGTTTGTTTGTTTGTTTTTAAATAGGGTCTCACTAAGTTGCCAAAGCTAGCCTCAAATGTTTGACCCTCCTGTCTCCACCTCCCAAGTACTGGGATTACAGTACGCACCACCACACCCAGGTCCTAGTCTTGTTATTCATATGTTCTCTAAGTTTCTCCTCTGAGTGCTATGGTTTTCTTATCTCATGTCCTGGATGCTACCTCCTTCCAGCAGGGCCCTTCCTTACTGTCTCTGCTCTAAGTCCCCTCAGACACACTCTGTTTAATGAATCTATATAGAAGATGGCTGCCTCAAATTTGTACCAGCACATACTGTCTATTTGCTTTATTATCCTAGGCTTGGCCTATAATAGTTGTCTGTAAAGTTCTCTTCTTAGCTATCAGGTTTGCTGTTCTCTGCTGTAAATGACTGGATTGGGCGTGCAAAGGGCTTTCCCCAGGGTTCAGTACAAGGATGCTATGAGAATTTCTATGTAACATTATTAAACACTGCACACCCCATAGAGTGGAGGTTTTATCACTAAAATGCAGGTATCTTAGACACTCAACCTTCCCAGTACATTTTTTCCCAGGATTTATGTTACAATTACGTTTTTGACAGCACTAGTTTTTGCATTTATTACTTGCTGGTTTGGATGAATTACTCGGATTTTAGTATTTTTTTATTATTATTATCCTTCTGAATGTCTTAAACTTTTGTAGTTACATGAGTACATTGCCTTCCACGAGTCAAATTGGAATTTAGTACTTAAAGAAGTTATATTTAATGAGATTGTAGAAAAATTTTGCTCGGGGACATTTCATAGTCTAATAATTAAGACTTTTATTCCTTTGTGAAATGTAATGATAATTTCTCTACAATGCAGTAAAATTTTCACACAAAATAAAAGCAGTATATATTCTGTTCTGTTCTTATATAAACATTTTAAAAATACAAAAATAATAAATGCAGAATAGGAAAATAAGTGTTTAATTTCCATGATACGGGTACTGAAACCAATAAACAACATATTACAAAAGTTTTCTTATCTCATAAAAGGCTTTCTTTTATCAGGTCCTTCTTGACAGGCTTCTGACCAATTTAACCTGGACACAGAAGAGGAAGAGTCCAGAATTTCTACTGCCATGCCAGTTATGCTCCCTCAGGAATGAGGTCAAAGAAAGATGCAAACAGAGAGAATGCAATTTGCTAATGTACATGCTTGTTCCCTGAGATATTTTATTCAGCCACTCAATAAGAAATAATCCATCCCCTACTTTGTACCAGCTACCAGCCTGGCCACTCTAGCCTATCCAAGGACATAGTCTCCTCCTTCCAGGAGCTCACAGGCTTATAGGGAAAATAAGATGTGCACAAGTTATCTTAATAATAAGGAAAAAAGAATGACTATGTCAAACTAAAAATAAATAAGTAGAGGCTTTCTAAAGAAAAAGGAGCTCATTCAGGAATGAGCTAGGGATTTGCAAATCCCGTTTGAAAATCATTGGTGTGGGGCATAGGTGTACCCAGAGAGACAAAGGGGGGAAAAAAAAGACTTTTAAAGGCAAAACGAGAAGAATTATGTAAATCGTTTTGGAAGAATAATCTTTGGCTACAAGGATTAATAATGAGGACAGCATCGGCCCAAGGTAAAAAGACAGTTGCTGGGCAAATATTCTCATGGAGGTTACCTTTGTGTAATGTTGCCCTTAAACCGAATCTCTTGCCATAGTTCCTATTATCAGGTACATTGTGCATATAGGCTCTGCTTTCATGACCTTCTGACTCCATACATTTTGGGTTTTTTGTTTTGTTTTGTTTTGTTTTTATTTTTTTAATATCTTTTTTATCCGTGCATTGTAAGCATACATCTTTGTTATGTACAAATTGACAACAACATATGTGCCCACATTTCTCATTTGACCCATTTCCCAAATTCCTACCCCGCTCCCTCGCCCTCCCTCCCTCTCAAGTTCAGTTTAGTGCGTGACTTGATATACATTAGGGTGTCCCCCCCGCCCCGTCCATCCCCTTCGGTTAAATGAACTTCTTTGCTTATCAAGGGTCTCTCCTTTTCCATCTGGAGACCCCCTCTTATGCCCCATCTTCTCCCTAGCATCCCCATATTAGGGAGAACATATGCTTCTTTAGTTTTTTTTTTTTTTTTTTTTTTTTTTTGCGGTACTGGGAATTGAACTCAGGGGCATTCTACCTCCAAGCTATAGCCCCAGCCCTATTTTTTATTCTTTATTTTGAAACTGGGTCTCACTAAGTTGCGGAGTGCCTCACTAGGTAGCTGAGGCTGGCCGCGAACCCAGATCCTCCAGTCTCAGCCTCCCAAATGCTGGGATTACAAGCGTGCGCCACCACGCCAGTTGCATTCATTTCCCTGCAAATAACATGATTTTGTTCTTCTTTATAGCTGAGTAAAATTCCATTGTGTACATATCCCATAGTTTTGTAATCCATTCATCTGTCGATGGACATCTTAGCTTGGCAGTTGTGAATTGGTGGCTATAAACATAGATATGCATGTGTCAGTCTGATAGTTTGGTTTCCATTCTTTTGGGTAGATACCCAGAAATGGTATTGCTGGATGATATGGTAGGTTCATTCCCATTCATCTGAGGATCCTCCATACTGTTTTCCAAAGTGGTTGCACTAGTTTGCAATCCCACCAACAATGTATTAGGGTTCCCACTTCTTCACACTCTTACCAGCAGTTGTTGTTGTTCATGTTTTTTATGATTGCCATTCTGATTGGAGTTAGGTGAAATCCCAAGGTAGTTTTGATTTGCATCTCTCTGATTGCTAATGGTGTGGAACATTTCCTCATACATTTGTTGGCCATTTTGACATAAGTAACTAATTCGAATTTGGTACTGACAGCTTTTTTAGCTGCCACAGAAACAGTGCCAACAATAATACTAGAGAAGTCCTAAGGAAGCAAAAGACTTGATGTTCAGGGAAAATATCAAGAAGACAGTGGCTTTGGGCTTGAGCCTTGAAGAAGGAGTTTGATTTCCCTTGGCAGACATGCGAAGCATGGCTTTTTCCAAGTGGAGACAGAAATAAAAAATGTAAAGAGAAAAACAGTAAGTCTGTTCATGGCATAGACATTACTAAAGAAATCAGAAATAGGGGAAAAAATAGCAATGGGAGATGCAGCAGCTGAGAGAAGGGAAGCATTACTGCCATGGGAAGGGAGGACATACTGGTTCTTCACCCCAGCCCTCCTCTATACAATCAAGGTGTTCTTGGGAAATCAGAACCACCACTCTCAAAAGCTACACAATTGAGGAAGATAGGTATGTTCAGCAAACAATAAAGTAGACTATTTAAGAGCATAATCCCCTAGAACAGGAAAAGCCGAGTGTGGTAGGGTGCATCGCCTTGCTGCCGTATTAGTTCAAGTTGGCTGATTTAAGAATCTGTGCCTCATTAGAAGGAAAAAATGTAAACAAGTGCAAACAAAATTTACATGAAATGTTTTATTCAGCTGAGTTTTTCCCCAAGATTCAAATTGACTGGATAAAAACAAAAACTATGGAAGACTGTTAACAAAGTCAAATTTTCTAAGATTCCCTGCATAAGTCAGCCAAAAGTTGACAGTGGGGCTGTCAGCTAAAGTAAACAAAGAGCCATTTTCTTATGTTCTTCCAAAAGTGACCCATCATTTGGAACAGAGATAATCTGTGACAATAAGACTTCTAAAGGAATTACACCAATAAATCTAGAGATTTGCATGTATTATCATTCAGAAGTGAGTTTGGGATTAATGTGAAAGCAGATAAGTAATTTTAGTCTATTGTGACTGCAGACAATACTACAATCCTGTTTTATGACTCAGTAAACATGCCTCTCATAGAGACAATTAAGGGCATTGGACATGTGAGTTCAAACTGTCCACAGAGCATGTGTGCCACTGTAATTTTATGTTTATTACTCACTAACAAGTTATTATCTGTGCCTTCAAACTGGGGAAAGATTCAAACAACATTACAATCCTAGAATCGTCACTCTGTAATGTTAGTTATGGGGCTTTTAATGGAAGACACTCTTTCCAGGGACTATCTATAGAAAACAACTTAAAAGCCCTGGTCCAACAAGACCCTAGTATCGAAAGGACAATGGCAGAATCAAGGATAGCAAAGGGGAGAAAGGGGCATTGCAACCCAGCCAGACCTGGCAAAGGGATATTCTCCTTGTTGACTGTGTCATGTGCCTTGATGCTAGCTGGCACCCTCCACTCTCCTCAATCAATTGTATCAAAATGACTACCTAGAAAGAAAAAAGCATCAAAAAGACATTTAAAAGATAGCCTAAATTTTCTGTCTAATAATTTAATGATTATTTGACTATAAACAGGAAAAAAAAGAATTTAAGGGAAAAGATGAAGTAGATGCTTATCCTACTTCAGCAAATTTGCATGCTAAAAACAAGTGTCCACCTTTTCTTCTATAAAAGTGCTTAGATAAATGCAAAATTACCATATAGTCAATCTTGAGTATAGATAGGAAAATGAATATTTTAAAATAATGATGCCAATAAGAAAACCCTCTGCATCGCCACCTGCCTTCAGGAAAAAGTAGCTTATTTTAAAGGTAGTCTCACCATTTCATTCAGACTTCCCTGAAGTAAATACAGCTCAGCAGGGAACTACAGATCTGGAGGGATACTGAATCTCCATCAGTGGCTTTGGGTGAAGATTGTAGCATAAAATGACAAGGTTCACTAGTAATTCTACTGCGAAAAAAAAAATTTGCAAATTTAAATTTATATATATATTGGTACTGGGAATAGAATCCAGGGTCATTCTACCTCTGAGCTATACCTCCAGCCCTATTTTATTCTTTATTTTGAAACAGGGTCTCACTAAGTTGTGGAGGGCCTCACAAGTTGTTGAGACTGGCTGCAAACCTGTGATCCTCCTATATCAGCCTCCCAAGTACTGACCACTATGCCCAGCTGCAAAATGTATTCTTTTTAAGAGACAATGCACACAATTAATCAAGTCAGCCACCAATTTCAGAAGTGCTTATTGGTCACTTATTACTTAGCAGACATTGTTGGGAGCATGTGGAGCCTGGTGAGCAATTGAATGAGACATAGCCCCTATCCTTTAGAAGCTCATCATCCTGAGGTTAGGAAAGGGGGGAGGATACGTAAATTGAAAAATTAAAACACAATATGGTAAGTGCTACAAAGGGTATGAGTTTAGTGATGACAAGTTCTAGATGTCAGGAAGCTTGTTCCAGCTTCTTTTTTTTTTTTTTTCCTCCCCCATGGATGAAAATCTTTAAAATTCTTTCCTCATCCATTACACCCCAAGGTGGACCTAAATGCTACCCTGGATGCTCTGCAGAACATCTGTCAGCATGAAAAGCAGAAAATCAAAACATCAGCCAGGTGTGGTGGTACACATCTGTAATCCCAGTTCTTGGAAGGCTGAGACAGGAGGATCACAGGTTCAAGACGAGCTCATCAACGTAGGGAGACCCTGCTTCAAAATGAAAAATAAAATAGAGCTGGTGGTGTAGCTCAGAAGTAGAATGCCCTTGGGTTAAATCCTCAGTGTGTCTCTCTTTCACATACACACACACACACACACACACATACACACACACACACACACACAACCTAGTCACATGCCATCTTCTGCACAGATCCTCTTCCGTGCCTCCCACTGCATGTTTCTCTTGGCTCCCTATTTTATGGCATTTGATTTCTACCTCAGCAAAAGTATACTTAAGTATACATAAGGAAGAAATATAACCAGAGTTTAGCTGCTCTAGATCTGAGCTCTTTGATTTTAAGGCCTATGACTTTCACATCTTTGTACCCACAATGTACCTGTTCATTATAGGTATTCAAAATCTTCTCTTCCATGAGTGTATACTTGAAGGACACCTAGATTGCAGTAGCAATATGCACTGTCACTGCCTAGCAAGAGTGATAGCGGACATGGCCATTTTTTTTCTTTCTTTTTTTTTTTTTAAGCCACCGTCATTCACTTTCAGGAACACTCCAGAGGGAAAAAATGATTAGTGAACCATGAACCAACTGCTAGATTCCCAGATGATCCACCTTTTAAACTGAAGACCAGTGAACCAGTTCACAGATTGGGTTAGCAAAACAAGGTTAAAACATGATCCTGGAATCAGGCCTTCTCAGAAGAAAAGTTGCTGGGTATTCTTGAGATTTGGGAATTCATGCTGCATTTGGATCTCCTCTCAGCAAGGATTTAAAGAGACATCTTAGAGAAAGACAAGAATGCACAGGATCGTTCCCCCCTGCTCTTCCTCTGCAACTCATGGTGCTTGGCCCATGAGGTCATCCCTGATACACTGACCAGCACTGTACACAGCCCCCTCCACCTTCTCTGCCTCCCCTTCTTCTCCTCCCTCACTCCTCCCTGTTCCCTAAGTGCTTAACATTTTTCTAACATATTGCGTCTTTTACTCATCTATTGTGTTACTGTTTGTTCCTTGCTAGAGTGTAAGCTCCACAAAAAGCCTTTGTTTTGTGCTCTGATGTACTGACATATGCAAAGAATCTATACAAGTGTCCTGCGCACATGAGGCCCTCAGTAAATATTTGTTGAAGGAATAAAGGAATGCTCTCTTAAATAATTCTCTTCTGGTGAAATCAGTAAATGGCCATAAGTGAAGCCGCTGCAAATATAGCATAAAAAAAAAAAAAAACGGAAAGAGATTTAACATAAAAAAAAGTATGTTCTTATGTTAACATATGGAGTCTCAAGTAAGGAATTGGGGTGGGAGGTGCTCACGTAAGTCCTCAGCTATGCCTACAATACCTAGGAGGGATTATAGATTCAGTGCCTTATCAGAGAGAAAATAATCTACTATTTGCTGGTCTTACACACATGTGACAGTGCTATGATGCTACTTTTCCCAGTGAGCCCCTTTTCAGTTGCTTTGGAGCAAGTTTTTCAGTCTTAGCACTATTGACAATTTGGACTAAATAAAGCTGTGTTGTAGGGGCTGTTCTGAATGTTGTAGGATGACTAACAGCATTCCCAGCTCTGCCCACTAGACACCAGCATCACCTGACCCATTTCAAGTTGTAGCAACCAAATATGACTCTAGAAATGGCCAAATGTCACCCACTGCAAAAGGAGCTGAGGTGAAAATCTCCCCATTGAAGAGCACAGTTTAGAGTCCATTTGGGTACATGTCCTGCAATTCTTCCTTCTCTGGCTCACTTTCTCTTCTTTCCTTCCTTCCTCTTTATTCCACATCTGTGCTTCTAACCCCTCTGCAATCCCTGACTCCATCTGGAGGCATTCCAAGTTTACAATGGCCACCATTCCTGACTTTGTGCTGAAAGGCTGGTGCATGGTCTTTACTGTCCATCTCAGGAGTAAGTTTAGATAGTCAGACTCTTTTTAAGGAGGTCTCACACACACACACACACACACACACACACACACACACACACACAAAATGGACAGAAAGAAAAACAAGTACATCTTGCTAATATCAATTACCTTTTATGGAATAATTTCTAAGCACTATCAAACTTTCCACCCTAAGATCAAAAAAGTAAAGAAGATTAAAAAAAAAAAAAAAAAGAGTGGGACTCTCCTTGCTAAATACCATTACATGTAGCTCGTTTATCTCAAAAGTGGCAAGAGAGAGCTACTTGGCCATTAGCACCCAAGAACAAAACAATCCTTTCAAGAAGTGATTTAAATCAGAATGACTTTTACTTCTAACATCTCTAAGAAGAAGACTAAACTGTATGCCCTTGGGTAGTGATAGGGGACCAGGATGCTATACCTTATTTGTTCTGCTGTGTTTTTGATTCGTTCATAAGCATCAAAACCCTTTTCAGAATCTGGCAGAAGGAGGGATAGAGAGATGTGCTAAGAAACAAGCACAAAATAAGCCTTTGTAGGAATGTATCCCTTTGAATTTCACTGTAATATATAATTACAATGCAGCAATAAAAGTATTAAAAAAGAAATAATACAGCCTTCAATCCTGATTCTTGCCTAAAAGATTTTTTAAAAGAAAAAAAAAGCTGCTTTAGCCTTTCAATAGTGTTGCAAGTCACATTTCATGACAACACGGTCTAGAAAAATGCACTGTGTGCCCAAGGCACCAGCAAGAAATCAAAACACCCACTATAAATATCAGGGTGAATCAGATTCCACCAGGGATAAATACACTCCCAAGGAGCAAGTCAGGATGTTTTAGGAAGCACTGATTCTTTCAGGGAATTATAGAACTCATTTAATGTGCAAAAGTTTGGGCGATCTCTGAACACACATCTAAACAGGCACACACCCACACCACAATTAAATCAGGAGCTCATTTCCCTGAATCCACAGAAGGGATATAAAAAGCAGAGACAGGAGGCTGATCTAAATTGAATGCTGTTTTCCTTGTGCTTTTAAAAACCTTGAACCTTCCCAGGATTTTTCCCCCTTACAACCAGCTTTCTGTTTGTCTAGACTATTTTGTCCCTTTGATTGGGTCTTGAACGCACCGTAAGTGAAGAGCTACTGGTGCCTCCAAGTCCACACATTCCAGGGGACCCACTAAAGTATCTGTCAGTCACAATCAGCCCTGAGAAAATTTGATGTACCCTCCACTACACTTCTGCTTTCAGACTAAGGTGGTCCAGAACAAAGAATTTGGAGAAATGGGCTAGGAAAAAAGAGATAATCAAAAGCATTCTAACGTCTGCATTTCAGAGCACCCACTGAAGGCTACAGAGTAGAAAAGGATCCCGGGTATGTATGGGGAGAATCAAACAAATAAACTAAACACAGTAGCTTTATTTTTAGAGAAGTGAATGCATGCTAGAGATAAGCATACTGAAAATGTTTTCCTAACGGCTGACAAGATGTCAGGTGAATGAATTTTGAGTAAGGTGTTACACATTTTCCTACAGGAAGGTGAATTTTGAGGTCGACTTCAAAGGGAATTAGAGATGTAACTGATAAGGAGGAATGGGAGAGAACGGGATTAAAACTATTATTCTTATAACTGGAAATATGAGTCCCAAGGATTACAATGAATATTTAAAAGTACTACATGCGTGTGGGGATGAGGGAAGAGGAGATTGAACCCAGGAGCACTTTACCATTGAGGTACACTTCCAGCCCTTTTAATTTTTTGTTTTGTTTTAATTTGAGACAGGATCTCACTAAGTTGCTGAGGCTGACCTTGAACCTGGGATCTTCCTGCCCCAGTTGAACCCAGGGGCATCCTACCTCTAAATTACACCCCCAGCCCAATTTTATTTTGAATTTTAAAACAGGGTCTCACTGAGTTGCTGCGGCTGGCTGTAAACCTATGCTCCTCCTCTCTCAACCTCCCAAGGACTGGGATTACAGGTTTGTGCCATGGCTCCTAGATTGCTACTACTCTTTTAAAAAATAAAATGCACCCTATCAACTATATAAGAACAGGGTTCTAATTTTCACTCTGCCGGTAACTAACCATCTCTCTGACCTTAGCAAAGACTTTCCTTCCCTGAATCTGTTTCCTGGGTAGTTTTTTGGTTTTTGACAAGTACTCTATCACTGAGCTACATCCTTAGTACTCTTTCCTGGCTTTAAAATAAATATCTTTTATCTTCAAATCTACTAAATTGATGGACAGAATTTGCACAGCCTCTAGGACTCTTCCAGCCCTGAGGACAGATGTGAAGCACTTATGAGGACAGTGCAGCAATTGCACCCCATCTGTGGTTTCTTTTCCATTTTCAGTTACCTACAAATAATCAATATTTGTATTGACTCCATGTGAGGGTGAGACACAACATTCATTATTGTGGTATATTGCTATAATTGTTTTATTTTACTATTATTGTTGCTCATTTGTTAGTGTACATAATTTAGAAATTAAGCTTTATCATAGATATATATGTATAGGAAAAAAATCATAGATACATAGAGTTTGGTACTATCTAAGGATTTAAGCATCCCCTGGGGAAATCTTGGAAAGTATCCCCTGGGAATAAGAGAGAGACTAATGTATTAATTTTCCATTATTCTTTACTTTGAAAAATTCTAAATATCTTCAATTATAATTGCTCAAAGATGTCTTGAGGGAAATAAAAAAAAGGAAACATAAACATATTCACAAAATTAGTTTAGGTATTTGTGGATCAGGCAATTATTTAAAGAATGAAAAACAAATGGCCTCTTAAGACCCTTTCCAGGTCTTTGTTTAAATGTTTTAATTTTCTATCTTCTAGGCTAAGATGTCATATTATCCAAGTGAGATAAATACATATATATGCAACCTAATACATTTATAGGAATCACAGTATACTCAGTGTGTAGCAACCCCTCATCACTGCCTAAAAACAAGAGCACTGAGGAGCTGGAACCAAGCTAAGTAGTTTTTAAATGGGGGATTAAAGTAAATGGGAAAGATCTGGAGACCCAGCAGAGGAGGGCAAACCTTTCCTACGATGAGGAAGCCAGAAATCACTGAGGTAGCAAGTGTGGGAAGGAGTATAAGGTGCCCTGTTTGCATGAAGGGGAAGTATAGGTCACCAAATATAAGACTCATCTACTGTATGGCTTTACCAAGGGCTTTCCCTAGTCAGATCTAAAATATTTGTTGAAGTATGTTGTTGTCTGCAAGAAGACCAAATGACCAGGTCTCCTTAACTTCAAAGTGAACAAGCACTAACCAATAGCATCTATTAAGACTGCAACGTCTCAAGGGCTTCCACATACCTGTGAGAAGACCAATTATGCCGTCATATGAAAGTTTTCCTCAAGAAAAAAAAGTCAAAGTCCAAGGGAACTAACAAACCTACTTTTACAAAGTTAACTTCTAGAAAAACTCTAATTATCAAATGCTGGCTCTCTTCCAGAAATGAAGCAAATTGGTTACTTAGTCACAGAGTCAGCTAGTCCCGTTAGGTGGTCAATCATTGATTTCCCTTTTTCTTTTTTCTTTCAATATTTGTAAATGACAAGTCCAGGGTGTGAGAAGTGTGTGGCAGCCCAGTTGGTATAAAGCTACTTGGACTCTCTTGGCACCTGAGCAAGCTCTGGGGGGAAAAAATGGAAGATTCATGATAATGGAGTCTCCCTTCTTTTTCTCTTTATCTACACTTTACCTAACCCATAATCTAGAAGCCCATAAAGCATAGTTTCTCCTTTTTTCCAGGTTTAGATAGTTAATAATAAAATGGGGCTGTAGGTTATATCCCTTAAACTTGAATCGGCAAACCAAAATTTAAAATTATTGCATTCCTAATACAAAGGCCAGGATCCTTGAGCCAACACAATGATAAAAATTATATTTCCTTTCAGAAGAGACTTCTGCTTTCTACTTTTTTGAAGTAATCTAAAAAAGCTTCCATTTCATGAATACCCCCCGAGTGTGTTTATTTTTTAAAAAGTAAACACGCAAAGACAAATTTATCTTCCAAAACTACATCAGATCTGTAAAATCCCTGAAATGTTGCTACTAAAGCAAGAAAAGGATTTGAGTTTCAGCCATTCCACAGGGTCTCCACCAGCCCCCAAGACATGAGTAATGCACATCTGTGGGATCTACCTAATCTGTATAAGTTGGATTTCCAATGCTTGAGTAGAATTTCCCACAATAAAAGGTTCCTGTTATTACTAAGCTAATAAAGCTTTGTTTTTGTAGTGCTAGGGATCAAACCCAGGGCCTTGAGCATGCTAAGCACATGATCTACTACTGAGCCACATCTTCAGCCCTAATAAAGCAATCCTGCTGCATTGAAAGGTAAAAATTTATGCTGGAGTAGCTAGGCCAGTCTGAGAATTTCTTGAGCACTGAAAGTCAGAATGCTAGTGAAAGAATGTCCCTAATTCCACCGAGAAAATGTTGAGCCATGAAGCTCAGTGTTCTGAAAATATTTAAATGTAGATATCAATTCTGAGCAAGAGTCGCCTAATAAGAAGTACTAATACTTTATCCACATGCTTTTCTGGCATCTCCAAAGAGGTCACCACTGACTCACCATTTTGGGTACATATGTTACTCTGTTTCCCTTTAACAGTCATTTGGATATTGAGCACCTACACTGTGATGATTAACTTCATATACCTACTGGATGCCCATGTAATTGGTAAAACAAGATTTCTGGTGTATGTGTGGGTGTTTCTCAAAGAAATTAGCATTTGATTTGGTATACTAAGTAAAGAAGATCCAACCTTATTAATATAACCAGAGATTATCCAGGATGTATAGGGCCAAAGTAGAACCAAAAAATAAATAAATAAAACAGAGGGCAGGTGAATTCTTTCTCTCCTGAAGCTGGAATATCATGTTTTCCTACCTTTGGATGGCAGAACTCCAGATTCTCAGCCCTTCAGCCTCAGTCTGGGACTTACAGCATCCATTCCTCAGGTTCTCAGGATTTTGGACTAAGGCCAATAACACCACCAGCTTTCCTATTTCTCCAACTTGCAGGTGGCGTATTGTGTGACTTCTCAACCTCCATAATATCGCAAGCCAACTCTCACTTTAAATATACATATACACATATATGTATATGTTATATATAGTATACAAAAATTTTTATTTTTATAACATTATTTGTGATGTACCCTTAAAACATAATAGGATATTGCATGTGCCCTCTCTGATCCAAAGCTAAAAATAAATATATTTCAGTAAAGAAAACTATAGACAATGAACACAGTTTGTTAGGATAATATGTACGTCATTTCTTTCTAATCTCATTCTCCTACGGCCCCTCACCAACAACCTCCCTCCATCCGCATTATATTATCCAGTTATTCTGAACTTCTTTCCAGGAATCAGCCATACATGGAGTAACAATATTCAAATCCTGGCACTACCACTTACTACCTGAGTAACTTAAGGCAAATTTCTAAACTGTCTGTATCCCTCATCCTCTCAAATGATGTTATGATTATCCATGTGGAACACTAAGCACACTACCTCTCACTGAGTAAATGCCCAAAATGCTGATTATCGTTAAGAGTTATTAATTCCTCTGCCCATAACACTCATTCCACTCCTCACCCCTTTTCACATGCCTGGTTCCTACATAACTTTCAAATATCTGCTTAGATAGGGAACTTTCCAGAATAAGTCACCCCTGACCAGGTTAACACTCCTCCCATTTGCACTGCCATAAATCCTACACATCCCTTATCAAAAAATTTAATATCACTTGCTGAGATCCCTTGTTTATTTCCTGTATCCTCCCACTGAACTGTAAGCTCCATGAAAACAAGTTCTACATCTGCATTACTCCTGTTTAATCTCCATCTTCTAACATAGCACTTGCTACATACTACACCCTAAAGCGCATGGCAAGAAGCAGAGTAAGAGAGCAAGAGTTCTGCTCCCACATCCCCAGAGGATGAAGCAAGAAGGCAAACAAGAGGTTCCAAAGACAAAAGCACAGTCTCTGAGGCCACACACCCAAGAACCTACCTCCTCCAGCCACACCCCACCTACCTGGGATACCATCCAGTAAACCCATTACAATAGAATTGTCCTCTGATGAGGTTATAACCCTCATGACTTAATTATACCCATTCTAAACATTAATACATGAGTCCCTCAGGGGACATTCCATATATCTAACCCTAACAGTAAGTAATTATAATTACAATGCTCACAACTATGCTGACAAGTAATAAACAATGGCATTCTTTAATTGCTAGAGACCCCTTTATTTATTCAGCCAATATTTATTAAATACCTACTGGGTGTCAGACAAGGTGCAAAGCTAAAGATATATAAATGGTGAACAACACAGACATGGGCCTAAGCTCTTAGAATAAGATGAAGACATTAAAGAAATAAACCTTGAATAAAATTTTAATTATATATTATGATAAAATCTACAGGAAATATACACTAAGATAGCTAATAACAGAGGGGATCTAATTTGGACTGGGATGTTAGGAAAGTCTTTTTTAGTAAGCTGATATTTAAAATTAAACTTAAAAAATCAATATCAATTCTACAAAAATTCTTCCAGAAAAGAGGAGAAAACATAATATAAATCATCTCATAAGGCCAGCATTATCCTGATGCCCAAGCTAGACAAAGATAAGGAAGAAAGGAGAGAGAGAGTAAGGGAGATAGGAAGGAAAGAAAGGAAGGAAGGAAGGAAGGAAGGAAGGAAGGAAGGAAGGAAGGAAGGAAGGAAGGAAGCATGGAAGGAAGGAAGGAAGGAAGGAAGGGAAGGAGGGAGGGAGGGAAATGCCAAACAATATTCTTCATGAAATAGAAACAAAAGTCCTCAACAAAATATTAGCAAGTTGAGGCCAGGAATATAAAAATAATACATTAGGAGCAAATATATCAGGAAATGTTAAGGTAGTTCATTGTTTTAAAATCAACAAATAGAATTCACCTTATCAACATATTAAAGCAGAAAAACATATCTCAAAAGATATAGAAAAAGTATTTGGCAAATTTTAGTATACATTTATGATAAAACCACTCAGTAAACAAAGGGCAGTGCTGAAGTTCCTCAGCTTAATAGAACACATCCCTAAACACCTGCAGCTAATCTTGCAGATGATGATGGATAACCAAAAGCCTTCCCCTGAGAGTGGGGACAAGGCAAAAAGGTCTTGGTTCACTACTTATTCAACATTAAGGTCCTTGTCAGTACAATAAAGGAAGGGAATATAAAGGCATCAGATTGGAATGAATGTAGTAAAACTAAAACTGTATTTTCAGACAACATTATTGCTTGTGGAGAAAATCTCAAAGGATTTATGAAAAAAATTAGTAGAACTTATAGATCAAACTTAGTAAAACTAATATGTCAAATTTTTTGTATGTTGCACTTCTGCATTTCTATGTAGTATTTCTGTATTTACATTGCATTTCTGTAGGCTTGCAATGAACAATTGGAATTTTCGAATAACATAAAAATACATGAAATGTTTAGCTATAAATCTAAGAAATGTTTAGCTATAAATCCCTCTTCTATGCCTATTATTCTTAGGTTAGCTCTTTTAAAATTGGCCCAGATCTCATCCATGTCCAACTCATACTGTCGAATTTTTTTTTCTAAATTATGTGCTATGGATTCATTTTTGGAATGGTCATCTTCTAAGAGTGATATTCTATTTTCCATGTGGTCTAATCTACTGTTTATAGTTTGTATTGATGCATTCACTTCAATTATTGCATCTTTCACATCCTTCATTTCCTTCAAGGCTTCTCTTTGATTCCTGTTCAGGGTGTTGGATTCTATGTTTATTTGTTCCTTTATTTCTTTCCAGCTCTCTCTGCATTCTTTCTGGAAGTTTTGTATCATTTCTACTATTAAAGATCTGAATTGTTCTTCTGGTAGTCTCTGCCATTCTGGGTTGGTGAGTTCTGTTATTGTGGGGTTGTGATAGATCATTGTTTCTTTGCTATTTTTCCTTCCCATGGTTTCCCTGTTCTTAAATTTATATCTTTGCTGCTCTTGCAAGCTTTCTCATCCAATCTCTTCAGTGGGTGTTTAGAGGTGGTATATACAGGGACAGGTTGTATTCAGTGTTCAGTGGTAAAGGTTGGGTGAGAAGTCACAGTGATGAATGCAAGAATAGGGTAAAGTAGAGAGTATGGGCCAGTGGAATAAGAGGTTGAGTATGTTGAGGTGATAAATGGTAAAGAATTAGAGATAGTGGATATGTCCGGGAATTCTGGTAGACGATGTAGAGTTTTAGGTGTGGTAGTATGAGATGGTCTTGATATGAGACAGGGAAAAATGGAAAAATAAAAGAGAAAAGAAAAAATGTTGAGGAGAAGAATATAGAGGGAGGGAAGCTTGTAAAAGTGATAAGGATGAAAGTCAACAAACTGAGCAAAAAATAACAAAGCAACCAATCATCCAAACAAACATAGATAAATCAAGGCAATACAAAATGAAAACAGAGTAAATGCAAATAAAACAGAACACACACACACACACACACACACACACACACACACACACACACACAAAAGCCTGGAAGTTTGTAAGTACAGAGCTGAGTTGGCCTCTGCAGCCCTTTTTGGATCTGCGTGGATATTTTCAGCTTTTAAATATCGGCTCACTCTATTAGATATTCGAGCATGGCTCTGGCATTCTTACTTGCTCTCTCTGTCAGTGCAGGCAGGGAGTTCTGCTGATGCCTCTCCCACTGCAAGTTTGTGTCTCTGAGCTCTCCACCGGGCCTGTCTGCATCTCTCTCTCTGCTTTTGCTGGTGGTGGGAGTACAATCTATATGCCAGGCATTTTCCAGTGTGTCTGGAAAGTCTCTATACCCTGTGTGCACTGGGTCCCTAGAAGGCCCTAAATTTAAAAGAGATAGAAGGCATTTGGGAGGCTGAGACTGGAGGATCTGGGTTCACGACCAGCCTCAGCTACCTAGTGAGGCACTCTGCAACTTAGTGAGACCCTGTTTCAAAATAAAGAATAAAAAATAGGGCTGGGGGTATATCTCAGAGGTAGAATGCCCCTGAGTTCAATCTCCAGTAGCATAAAAGAGAGAGAGAGAGAGAGAGAGAGAGAGAGAGGAGCTGGGTGTGATGGCACATGCCTGTATTCCCAGCACTTGGGAGACTGAAACAGGAGGATTGCAAGTTTGAAGACAGCCACAGCAACTTAGTGAAGCTCTTAGCAATTTAGCCAATTTAGTGAGACCCTATTTCCAAATGAAAAATAAAATAGAGCTAGAGGTATAGCCCAGAGGTAGAAGACCCCTGAGATCCATCTCCAGTGCCACAAAAAAAAAAAAGAATAGAAAGAAAGAGAGAAAGAGACAATAGTATCAAGGAAAGAATAGGATGCATCTAGAATACCTAAACATTTTTTATAGGAATGCAAAATGGAATAGTCTTTTTAGAAAACAACTTAGTAGTTTCTTATACAATTAAGCATGCACTTAGTCTATGATTCAGAAATTCTAGTGCTAGGTATTTATCCACAAGAAATGAAAATTTACTGTTATTGTCAGATATAGAGTGACCCCGAAAGAGCTCAAGGTTGATATAGTTAAATCATGAGGGTTGTAATCTTATCAGTAGATAAATCCAGTAGATAAATGGATTTATCTTGGTGGTAACCTAGGCTGGTGGGGTGTAGCTTTAGGATTGTGCTTGTATCTTAGAATTCCCTTGCTTGCTTGCTTGCTCTTTCTTGCTTCCAGCCTTCATGAGGTGAGAGAGCCTTGCATTCTTCCTCTTGTTGCTTCCCACCATGGCCATGCCCTAAGGCCCATGGTCCCTGGCCTCACATGCTCTGAACCCAAAATCCCCCAAGGAAAAACTGAGCAAATAAATCTTCCTTTCCTCTAAGTTACATGGTCAGGTCTTTGTATTATAGCAGTGAGAATGCTAAGGCATGTATCTTCACACTCAAATCTGTAAGGTCGTATAGGTATATAATTTATAATCATTAGAAACTGGAAACAACTCACATTTCCTTCAGTGGGCAAGTGGATACACAAGTTGCGGTATGTATCTGTGCAAGGCAATTGTACTCTGAAATGAAGAGAACCACTGATAAAACAGCCTGGATGAATCTCAAGGGCCCAGTGAAATAAACCAGACATATATTGTGCAATCTCATTTATATGACATTCTGGAGGAGATCATCTTCTGCCAAAGGCTAGGGGTGGAATGAGGGTTAACTAAAATGCACATGCTGCTCTGTAGTGATGGAATTGTTGTATATATTTATTGGTTGTGATGATGGTAGTTATATGACTGTATGTATCACTAAAAATTCATAGAATGCCATATCAAAAACAGTGAGTTTTCTCCAACTAGGCCCTACTTCCTGAGTTTCCACCACCTCCAATATCAAACTGGAACCAAGCCTTTGAAGCATGAGCTTTTGAAGGACAACCAACATCAAAGTTATAATAGATGGAGATGGAGACTGTTCTTGAATCTCCCATAAGCTAGAGCTAAGATGTTGATCATCCCTGCTCTCCACATCCCATCATATATGGCCATTTTATCTGTTCCCTATTGCCTTCAAGAATAGCAACAATCTGCTGGACACATGGTACATATCTGAAATCCCAGTACTGGGGAGATTGGGACAGGAAGATTGCAGGTTTGGGGACAGCCTCAACAACACAACGAGACTCTCAGCAACCTAGTGAGACCCTGTTTCCAAATAAAAAATAAAATAGGGTTGGGGGTATAGCTCAGAGGTAGAATGCCCTTGGGTTCAATCCCCAGTAACACACACACACACACACACACACACACACACACACACACACACAAATAGTAAGAATCTTTTTCAAACATGAGAAATCTATCCCACTCCCCTTCAAGGTCTTACTACCTCTTAGAAATGGTCAAAAACCTGTTCTCTATAGCTCTGAAATCTATACAACTCTCCTCCTCCACCCTGGGTGTATCTCTTCTTAGTTTCTTGCTATTTCCAGGTGATTATGTTGTCTCTTCCTATTCAAAGTCAGAGAGCAAGTCAGTATAAAGGCTCTATGTGAGGTCTGGTCTCCTAATCCTCCAACAAATGCCCTCTCAATTATCAATTTTATTCAGAGTAAAACCTACAACCATCATGAGAAACCCAACATAGCACTTGATGAATTATTTACTGGCATAAAATTTTGCACATTCACATAAATAAACTCATACTCATGCATAGGTTTGAGATGATCACCTGTGAGTGAGCCTTCAACACATATCAGTTGCACTTTCTGAAACTCAACCCATGTCTATCACTTAATCTTCCACATGACAGATGAGGAGTGTCACAGGATTTAAGTTAACTTCACAATGCCTACCCATGGCAGAGCCACAATTTGAAGACCAGTCTGATTAAGTTAGAGACTAAAGTCAAACCACTAAAGTGTGTTGCTCTGTTACACATTCAGAGATGAGCACTGTTTTTATAAGCCTTTAGCATGTGATCACCTAAGCCAGCTGTAATGGTAACTATGTAATACCATAAATTAATTTGTTAAGTACCATACATTGCTCAACTTAGGAATGATACATCAGACACTACACAACTGAGTGCCCTTCATTGTGCTTACAGTTCCACTGACACCTCCTGAAAAACTCTCAGCCTTTGAGATGTATCTTCTCTACATGACATATATAGTACAATTACAGTAGAATAAATGAATACATGTATAGTTGCATTTACTTGTCCTAGTAAATTTGGAAATAACAAGAAACACACACACACACACACACACACACACACACACACACATACATATAGTTTCCAAATACAACTTTCCATAGACCAATTATATTTCACAATATAAACCTCTTCCCATGTTACATATGGACTTCCATTCCATTAAATCTGAATTTAATTCAGGATTTGTGTCTCAAGTTTATCAAAATAGGACTTAATTTTTATATAATATAGTCTTTCCTGACCGCTGGATTGTTTTCAGATAACCATATGTAGTTTTATGAGCCAGGTAGTTTTATGAGCCAGGTCCAAGGGTTAAGAACTACACAAAATGTGTTAGATTCATTAGAGCCGTTATGTCTGCATTGAGTACAAAGAATGGACAAGCACCTGCCCAGCTGAGAATTTATCTACCTTGCATCAAGTCTGAATCTTTCACATAGTAGGTACTCAATTAATATACATAAATACATAATTATACCAAATTAATATATATTAATATACATAATTTATGTATATACATATATATAGTACTGGGAATTGAACCGAGGGGCATTCTACCTCCAAGCTCTACCCCCTGACCTTTTTTTTATTTTTTATTTTGAAACAGGGTCTCACTAAGTTGCTGAGGCTAGCCTCAAACCTGCACTCCTGTCTCAGTCTCCCAAGTACTGGAAATTATAGGCATGTGCCTCAATATTTTAATTAATTAGCCTGGAAATAGTTTTATGAATCCTTAGATGGTCTTTTGGTTTTATTTATTCCCTTTAAAATTGATGCTTCTTAAACTCCAATTGCATACAATATGCATCACCTGGAGAAGTTTGTTAAAAAGCAGGTTCTGTTTCACCAGGTCTAGGGTGAGGCCTGAGTTTCTAATTTCTTTCAAGCTTCTAAGTGATGCAGGTGCTACTGGTCCATGAAACACACTGTGTTTATAGCCTTGCTATAAATCTTCCTTAAAATACATCAGTGCTTATATTATTGTGTTCATGTAGCACCCATACTTCCTCTAATTTTGTCATACTGTTATGGTTAAAATGTGTCCCCCAAAGTTTATGTGTTGGGAAATTTTTAATAGACTTTTATTGGTACATTGTAATCACATATCATCATAAGTTCAGAGTGCTAGGGACATACCTGCACAGAGCACTTGGTGAGCTTCACCTCCGACCCCACCCCACTCCCTCCCCTTCCATGTACATGAGTGATACTGAGATTGGCACTGATCATTTCACATATGTACATAGCCCCCATTGAAGTGTGTTGAGAACATAATCCTCAATGCAACAGGGGTGAGAGATGGGACATACTGGAATTTGAACTGGGTGTGGTGGTGTAATCCTAGTACTTGGGAGGCTGAGACAGAAGGATCACAGGTTTGAGGCCAGTGCACAGTAACTTAGCAAGACCCTGTCTCAAAATAAAAAATAAAATAATTCCTTGGGTGTAG
>PVLC010014832.1:0-31508 GCA_004027655.1 Graphiurus murinus
AAAAAAAAAAAAAAAAAAAAAAAAAAAAGAATATACTAAGAGCCAGGAGTGGTGGTGAATGCCTATAATCCCAGTACAAGAGGATTGCAGATTCGAGGCCAGCCTCAGCAATTCAGCAAAATCCTGTTTCAAAATAAAAAGTAAACAGGGCTGAAGGTGTAGCTCAGAGGTAGAATGTCCCTGGGTTCAATCCCAAGTATAAAAAAATAAAACAAAAACGGAATCAGTTGTCTCTTTTTTTTGTTTGTTTTTTTTTTTGTGGTACTGGGGATTGAACCCAGGGGCATTCTACCTCCAAGCTATACCCCAGGCCTATATTTTGAAACAGGGTTTCACTAAGTTGCGGAGGGCCTCACTAAGTAGCTAAGGCTGGCGCAGGATCCTCCTGTCTCAGCCTCCCAAATGCTGGGATTACAAGCATGCGCCACCACGCCTGGCTAGTTGTCTCATTCTTTTTTTTTTTTTTTTTTTTTTTTTTTTTTTTTTTTTTTTTTTTTTTTTGCGTACTGGGGATTGAACTCAGGGGCATTCTACCTCCGAGCTATACCCCCAGCCCTATTTTTTATCCTTTATTTTGAAACTGAGTCTCACTAAGTTGCGGAGTGCCTCACTAGGTAGCTGAGGCTGGCCACGAACCCGGATCCTCCAGTCTCAGCCTCCCGAATGCTGGGATTACAAGCGTGCGCCACCACACCCGGCTTTAGTTGTCTCATTCTTAAAGCCTAAATTTTAGTTTTTTTTTTTGGTACTGGGGATTAAACCCAGGGGCATTCTACCTCCAAGCTACACCAGCTTGATTTTTGGGGGGGTTGTTTTTTGTTTTGGGCTTTTTTTTTTTTTTTATATATGCTAGGGATTGAAATCAGAGGCATTCTACCTCCAAGCTACACCCCCAGCCCAATTTTATTTCTTATTTGGAAAAGGGTCTCACTAGATTGCTGAGAGCCTCACTAATTTGCCGAGATTGGCTTTGAATCTGCGTTCCTCCTGTCTCAGCCTTCCAAGTCCTGAGATTACAAGCATGTGCCACCATGCCTGGATCTTGATTTTTATTTTTTTTCTTTTTCTTTTCTTTTCTTTTTTTTTTTTTTTTTGGTACTAGGGATTGAATCTAGGGACATTCTACCTCCGAGCTATACCCCCAGTCCTATTTTTTAATTCTTTATTTTGAAACAGGACTTCATTAAGTTGTGGAGGGCCTAACTAAGTACCTGAGGCTGGCTGTGAACCTGCAATCCTCCTGTCTCAGCCTCCTAAGTACTAGGATTACAAGTGGGTGCCACCATGCCTCACTCTAACCATCATTTTAAAAAAATATCATCTTGTGCTACACAGAGCATATTATTTAGATACAATCTTAACATTTTAAAAAATGAGAGAATTCCTTTCTACTCACAGATCAGATTTGGTTCCTAATTTTCATCTACTACCCAGAGCGGATACTAGAGGAGAAAGCATCACTAATAATCTCAATAACAGTATCTGACGCCGGGGATGGTGGCGCACGCTTGTAATCCCAGCATTTGGGAGGCTGAGACGAGAGGATCTGGGTTCACGGCCAGCCTCAGCTACCCAGTGAGGCACTCTGCAATTTAGTGAGACCCTGTTTCAAAATAAAGAATTAAAAAATAGGGCTGGGGTATAGCTTGGAGGTAGAATGCCCCTGAGTTCAATCCCCAGTACCACAAAAACAAAACAAAACAAAAAACAGTATCTGACTTGAAAAGTTTTTAGTGATCTATCTTAAAAGTCCTCAAAACAGGAATGAGTCTCTGAGATCATTTTCTCCTGTGTAAATTGGTAGTCTCTATTTTCCAAAATAACAGTATTTTCTTCATTAAAGTTCAAAAAGATAAGATTTAAAGAACGTTTGTGTGTGTGTGTGTGTATGTGTGTGTGTGTGTGTGTGTATGTTACTGGGGATTGAACTCAGGGGCATTCTACCTCTGAGCTATACCCTCAGCCCTAATTTATTTTTACTTTGAAACAAGGTTTCACTAGGTTGATGAGTCTCACTACTTGCCCAAGCTTTCCTTAAACTTGTGATCCTCCTGTCTCAGCCTCCCAAGTACTGGGATTACAGGCATGCACCTCCATGCCCGGCTCAAGAACATCTTTAACTTTCCAACTTAAGGTAGAAATAACATTTTTTAATGAATGGTTTTAGTTATGCTTACCTTTGAGGTTGTTAATTAACATTTAGTTTCCTGAATATCAGCTTCTATGTATCTGTCTCTGTGTGCAAAACTCCAGGAATTATGTTTGAAATTAAATATATACACTATCTCTGTGCCCTTTTTTGTATGATTCCATGTCTCTATCTTTTCGCAAATTATTAGTGCATTGCAATTATACATCATAGTGAGGTTCGATGTGATAAAAGCATACATGCACACAGCTCTTTGTGTATCTCCCTCCACATCCCATCCTGCTCCCCTCTTGTCCCTCCCCAGACAAGTTAGTGAGATTGGTACTAATACTGTCACATATTGCCATAGGTATTCAAACTGTTTCTTTCTTCAATTCTTCTTCTTCCCCTCCTTAATTCCTTTCCTTAACCGCCTTCAACTATTCTACAAGTCTCTTTCTTTGCATTAAGGTCCCTTATGTTTCCTATTTTATCTCTAGCTTCCACATAGGATAAAACATATGACCCTTGACTTTCTGACACTGACAAATCTTGCTTAGCATAATATTCTCTAGTTCCATCCATTTTCCTGCAAATGACATAATTTTGTTCTTCTTTATGGCTGTGTAGAATTTTCTTGTGTGTATATACCACATTTTCTTTATGCATTCATCTGTTGATGGACACCTGGATTGGTTCCATAATTTGGCTATTGCAAATTGTACTGCTATAAACATGGGTATGCATGTATCACTATATTATTCTGACTTTAATACTTTAGGAAAGATACCAAGGAGTAGTATAGCTGAGTGATGTGGTGGTTCCATTCCTAGTGATTGATCTCCAGCAGCAGTGTATAATAGTTCCTATTTTCTCACATCCTCACCAGCATTTGTTAGTGTTTATATTCTCTTTCTTCTCTCTCTCTCCTCTCTTTCTTTCTTCTTCTTCTCCTCCTCCTCCTCCTCCTCCTCCTCCTCCTCCTCCTCCTTCTTCTTCTTCTTCTTCTTCTTCTTCCTCCTCTTCCTCCTCCTCCCTCTCCTCTCCCTTTCCCTCTCCTTCTCCCTCTCCCTCTCCCTCTCCCTGGGGATTGAACCCAGGGAAATTCTACCTCTGAGCTACATCTCTAGCCCTATTTTATTATTTTGAAACAGGGTCTCAGTAGTTTGCTGAGGGCTTCACTAGGTTGATGAGGCTGGCCTCAAACCTGCGATCTTCCTATCTTAGCCCCCTCCCCCACCCCAATACTGGGATTACAAGGGTGTACCACTATACCCTGCTTGAAGGATGATTTTTATTTCCTTCTTTATTTCGGGTTAAAAAAAATTGGTCATGAGAAACTCATTTTCATGTATATGTCTGCAGACCCATAAGCCCTTAAAGCTACTGGATCAGCCTCACAAGATCCCAGAGGCCTACATGCTTCATTCCTGTCATTCGCCCTGTGATTAACTTTAGAGAGGAGAAAACAAGGGCTGACTATCAGGAAAGCTGTGCCTAGACAGGCTTCCTGCCTAAACACACCAACAGGAGCTAGTTATGTAGAACCAGCCACACTGTCATCTCTGGACAGGATTTAACACAACATTTAGGACTAGAGTTGAAGTTACTGAACATAGACTCTTCGCTATTTGTGTATATATATATACTTATGTATTCATTTAAAAATTTTTAGCCTGGTATGGTGGTGCATGCTTGTAATCACTGTACTTGGGAAGCTGAGACAGGAGGATCGCAGATTCACAGCCAGCCTCAGCTACTTAGTAAGGCCTCCACAACTTAGTGAGACCCTGTTTCAAAAATAAATGAATAAAAAATAGGGTTGGGGGTGTACCTCAGAGGTAGAATGCCCCTGGGTTCAATCCCCAGGACCGCAAAATAAACAAACACACAAACAAAATAAAATTTTTCATAACTTCCTTGATGTCTATAGTAGACCAAGAATGGGATTTCCCCCAATTTAAAAGGCTACAGTACAGCATTCGGGAGGCTGAGACCAGAGGATCCAGGTTCACGGCCAGCCTCAGCTACTTAGTAAGGCACTCCGCAACTTAGTGAGACTCGGTTTCAAAATAAAGAATAAAAAATAGGGCTGGGGGTGTAGCTCGGAGGTAGAATGCCCCTGAGTTCAATCCCCAGTACCACAAAAATAAAATAAAATAAAATAAAATAAAAGGCTACAGTAAGCCAGGTGTGGTGGCACACGTTTGTATTCCCAGTACTAGGGAGACTGAGAACTGAGAACAGAGGATCTGGGTTCTCGGCCAGCCTCAGCTACTTAGTGAGGCCCTCTGCAACTTAGTGAGACCCTGTTTCAAAAAAAAAAAGGACTGCAGTTGTAGCTCAGAGGTAGAATGTTCCTCCTGGGTTCAATCCCCAGTACTGCACAAAAAAAAAAAAAAAAAAAAAAAAAAAAAAAAGCTACAGTAAACCAGGCATGGTGGTGCGCACTTGTAATCCCAATACTTGGTAGGCTGGGACAGGAGATTCGCAGGTTCATGGCCAGCTTCAACTACTTAGTGAAACCTTGTTTTAAAATAAAGAATTAAAAATAGGGCTGGGGATATAGCTCAGAGGTAGAATGCTCCTGGGTTCGATCTCTAGTACCACAAGAAGAAAGAAAAGAAAAGAGCTACAATAAGGCTTAGATAGGAGGAACACAGGTTTGAGACCAGTCTCAGCGACTTAGCAAGACCCTATTTCAAAATTTAAAAAAATAGCCTGGCGTGGTGGCGCACGCTTGTAATCCCAGCATTTAGGAGGCTGGGACCGGAGGATCCGGGTTCGAGGCCAGCCTCAGCTACCTAGTGAGACCTTGTTTCAAAATAAAGAATAAAAAAAATAGGGCTGGGGATATAGCTCGAAGGTAGAATGTTCCTGAGTTCAATCCCCAATACCGCAAAAAATAAATAAAATAGGGCTGAGGGTGCAGTTCAGAGAGAGGTAGAATGCTTCTGGGTTCAACCTTCAGTGCAAAAAAAAAAAAAAATGGCTACAGTGGCTAATTTTTGGGACTTCCTGAGGCTGCTCTATGAGTTGGGCAGCTGCACCACGCCTGTCTGGCAGCTGAAAGTTCTGGCAGTGGTGGCTGTCTGCAGCAGGGAGGCAGGAAAGAGGGGAAGAAGGAGTCTCTTTTTTTTTTTTTTTTTTTTTTTTTTGCGTACTGGGGTACTGGGGATTGAACCCAGGGACATTCTACCTCCAAGCTACACCCCCAGTCCTATTTTTCATTCTTTATTTTGAAATAGGGTCTTACTAAGTTGTGGAGTGCCTCACTAAGTAGCTGAGGCTGGCCACGAACCTGCAATCCTCCTGTCTCAGCCTCCCAAGTACTGGGATTACAAGTGTGTGCCACCACGCCCGGCTGGGAGGAGCCTTCTAATGCCTTTATTTATTGTTTGCTTTTTTTTTTTTTTTTTTTTTTTTAAGCGCATCAGTTACTTTTGCAAAAAACACAAAGCTATTTTTAAAGGACAGAGTAGTCAACAGTGTCAGCTACAATAAAGACCAAGTCAGGTTCACTGGATGTAGTGATAAGGAAGGAGGGAATGACCTAGTCAAGAATAGTATCTGTGTGGTGGTGACGGGGGTGGCTTTAAGACAGAAGAGGAAGCAAGAAAGTAAAGAAAGTGGATTTGGACAACTATTTCCGGAAGTTTGGATATGAAGAGAAGCCATAAGATAGAATAATAAGTGACTGAAGGGAGGAATGGAGAGGCATTTAATTTTTTGTTTGTCTTGTTTGTGTTTGTGTTTAAGATTGAAAAGAAGCCAGGCATGGTGGTGCACACCTGTAATACCAGTCAGTACTTAGGAGACTGAGGCAGGAGGATTGCAGGTTCAAGGCCAGCCTCAGCAACTTAGCGAGACCCTGTTCCATAATAAAATATAAGAAGGGCTAGGGGTGCAGCTGGGTTGAATGCCCCTGAGTTCAATCCCCTGTGCCAGGAGAAAAGAAAAAAGATTGAAAAGAAGTCAGTAGCTAAGAAGTAGATGATTCAGCAGAGAGAGGGGATGCTGTGTAACAGGAAACCTCTAGAGAGGAGGAAGAGAATGAAAAGCAGGAGAGAAGTGAGTCTTACGCAGAATGAGGAATGTTGCAGTTGGAGGAAAAAGGAAAGACAACATAGGGATTTAATGGAGAGCAGCCTCACCAAGATGATAGAGATTGAAATCAAGACTGCCTTGTAGGGCTCTTGCCATTATTTTTTTTAATTTATTATTTTTTTTAGCATGGATTTTTATACATTTCTTGGGTACAACAGGGTTAATTACACATTTTTGTTGGGTACAAGCTAGTACAGGTAAAGACATCCATGCACATATTTCTCATTTCTTGCCATTATTTTTGAGAGGAGGGTTGTAGTGTTGAACTGGGTGGACTCTTCCTGTTCGATCCTGAAATGGAAGAGCTGTGAAGGAAAAGTGCATTATCTTGACTGTGGTGGGTTCATGGTCATACACATTTGTTAAAAAATCATCAAATTAGCTGGTTGTGGTGGCGCACGCTTGTAATCCCAGCATTTGGGAGGCTGAGACCAGAGGATCCGGGTTCGCGGCCAGCCTCAACTACTGCAACTTAGTGAGACCCTGTTTCAAAATAAAGAATAAAAAAGAGGGCTGGGGGTATAGCTCGGAGGTAGAATGCCCCTGAGTTCAATCCCCAGTATCGAAAAAAAAAATCATCAAATTGAGCCAGGCATGCTGGTGCACGCCTGTAATCCCAGTACTTGGGAGGCTGAGACAGGAGGATCATAGCTTCAAGATTGGCCTCGGCAATGAAGTGAGACTCTCAGCAATCTAGTGAGACCCTGTTTCGAAACAAAAAATTAAAAAAGGGGTGGGGATGGGAATGTAGCTCAGAGATAGAATGCACCTGGGTTCAATCTTCAGGACCATACATACACACTCGTCAAATTGTACACTTTTTTTTGCTACTGGGTATGGAACCCAGAGGCATTCTACCTCCAAGTTATACCCGCAACCTGATTTTTTTATTTCTTATTTGGAAACAGGGTCTCACTAAGTTGCAGAGGGCCTGGCTAAGTTGCCGAGACTGGCTACGAACCTGTGATCCTCCTGTCTCAACCTCCCAAGTACTGAGATTACAAGCATGTACCACCACACTTTAATAGTGCAATTATTAAATGGTGCACTTTAATAGTGCATTTTAGTTGCACATTGTGGTATACACCTGTAATTCCAACACTTGGGAAGCTGAAATAGGAGAATCACAGGTTCCATGCCAGCCTCATCAATTTAGTGAGGCCCTCTGCAACTTAGTGAGACCATGTCTCAAAATAAAATAGGGCTGAGAGTGTAGCTCAGAGACAGAATGATTCAATCCCCAGTCACAGACACACACACACACACACACACACACACACACACACACACACACGCAGTGCAATTTATTGTACAATTATATCTCAATAAAGCTATGTTGATTTTTTTTTGGTTGTTTTAAACTGGCAGACCTCGGTCAACAGGGGACGCTGTTGTGCACAATAAGAAGGGAAAATTATTTTCCTACCTGAGTTTTAATTCTATGGTGCCACTTTTCCCTGAGCTTCTCTCAGAGGACAGAGCTCTTATTTATGGGCATTAAAAGAAAGCAATTAAATAATTATAGGTATGAAAATAGGTGCAAATGGATGTGCAACGTTGTTGTGGAAGGAGCTGTGGAAATACTTTGGTTTCCTGAGTAGCAAGCTTTATAAACTGAGCCACAGAAAAAAATGAGATAGCAGGACAAAAGCCACATGGAAGCCATGTACGGTGTTCTCTCATGGGAAAGATTGTACTTCAGCCTTCCAGACAACAGTTAGATCACTGGTTTTTGTGACAGATACCAAACCATGGATGGTCTGGATAGATGAGAACAGAATTGAGAAGAGGCTCTTCTTTTAATTTAATTTTTTGAATTTTTGGTACTGGAGTTTAAACACAGGGGCATTCTATCTCTGAGCTGCACCCCAGCCTTTTTATTTCATTTTGAAAAAGGGTCTTGCTAAGTTGCTAAGGCTGGCCTCAAACCTGTGACCCTTCTATCTCAGGCTCTTAAGTACTGGGATTATAGGTGTGTGCCACCACACTCAGTTGAGGTTGTTTTGTACCACTGGCAGGTGTGAAGACCTGCAGCCTGGGACAGAGTAAGGATTGGCCCTGACCCACTGCAGGAGAAAGTTATTTCCTCTGTTAACTCCTCAAAGTAACTTTTGGGAAATTAATTTCTTTTCTCTGGGTCTCTATTATCTTATTTGCAGAATCAAATCAATCATTTTTGCCTTGCCTACTTCTCAGAACGAAAGCAAAAGATTCCAATGAATACATTGAAGCCTGACATGGTAGCATGTGCCTGTAATCTCAGTACTTGGGAGGATGAGACAGGAGGATCACAGATTTGAGGACAATCTCAGCAAGTAGTGAGACTCATCAACCTAGTGATACCCTATTTCAAAATAAAAAAATAAGATAGGTCTTGGAGGTGTAGCTCAAAGGTAGAATGCCCCTGGTTTCAATTCCCACTACAAAAAAAAAAAAAAATCCAGTGAATACATTGAAAAAGTAAAAGGAGCTATGAATGTGAGATTTTAATACAAATGCAACAATTTGGCAATGCAGGTGGCGATCCAGGTGTCTCTGGTTTATGAAAAGGACACACATCCACTGGGCCTCCGCTCCTCCCAGACACTTTGGTCAGCTTTGCTGACTCAGTACACTGGTAAATGACTCGACCCACCTGAGGTCCCATTCACCTTACCTAGCAGACCACCACCATAAAGTAGACATTATGACCTCATCTTACAGTTGTATAAAAAGAGGTACAGAGAGGGTAAGGGTCTTCTTTTATGTTACAAGCAAATAACATAAGAGAGCTGAGATTTGAATGCAGGACTTCAGTACCAAAGTCTGGTTTCCTAAATTTTTTTTTCCCTGTCTTTAAAAAACTAGTGTCTGCCGGGAGTGGTGGCACACAGCTGTAATCCCAGTACTTGGGTAGCTGAGACAGGAGGTTTGTAGGTTCAAGACTAGCCTCAGCAATTTAGCAAGACTCTCAATGGGACACTGTTTCAAAACAAAAAATTAAAAAAGGGCTAGGGGTGTATCTCAGGAGTAGAATGCCTCTGGGTTCTGCCTCTAGTGCCAAAAAACAAAACAATACAAAAACAAACAAAAAAACACACGCTAGTATCTCTAAGATAGTAGTCACTAGCTACATGTGATTATTTAAATTTGAATTAATTAAAATTAAATGAGCTGGATGTGGTAGCACATACCTATAATCCTAGTACTTGGGAGGCTGAGATAGGAGGTTCGAAGGTTCAAGGCCAGCCTCCCAACTTAGCGAAAATAAAATAGGGTTGGGGATGTAGCTCAGAGGCAGAATGTCCCTGGGATCAATCTCCAGGAAAACACACACACAATTAAACATAATAAAAATGTCCCCACTAACCACATTCCAAGTTCTCAATGGCTGCCATATGGGACAGAGCAGGTACAGAACATTTCCATCATTGCAGAAGGTTCTCATGGACAGCGCTGCCACCACCTTCCTGTTTGCGCCAGGAAGATACAGTCAGAGGAAATATTTACTTCCACCTCATGCTGCCCTTCTTATATCTTGATCATCTAATTCTGAATATTCTCTCCAGGCCCTTTGGTCTTCCACCTAAGTGCACCCCCTGCGGCTGGTCCACTGGCTCTGCAGGGCACCTGGCACACAGAGCAGACACAGGGATTTTGATGACAAAGACAGATGCTGGCACTTTGCCTGAGTCCGGGATACGGCAGCTCTGAAGCAATCTGCAGTGACAGCACCAGGGTGGCAGGCAAACACCCTCTTTCTGCAAGCCTGCAGTTTGCCCCCTCCCCATCTGTTAGCAGTAGACAGAGGCAGAAAGGAAAGGGGAGAAAGTAAGAAGAGCATTGAGAGCAGGAGTGACACCAAAAACCTGGCCACTGAATTGTCTTCCTCTAATTCTTCCAGACACAAAAGTTACCCTCCAAAACCAGGAAGGAAGGAGACTTCTTTTGCCATTCCTCCTGTGGGAGACATTGAGTAATCACTTATAGCGCTCACCAAACATTAATTTTTATGATCCTGTATCAAGTTATGTGATAAAACTCTTATCTTCCTAATAATGAAGATCTGAGAATAAGTGGTGAAATCAGGTGTTACTTGAAAAAAAAGCAGTTGAGTGTAGTGACACATGCCAATAATTCTAGTACTTGAGCTGAGACAGGAGGATTGCAGGTTTGAGGCTAGCTCACATAGTAACTTAGTGAGACCCTGTTTCAAAATAAAAATAAAAAACAAAAAGGGCTGAAGGTCTGAGAGGTAGAACTACCCTGAGTTCAACTCCCAGTACCACACAAAATAAAAATAAAAAAGCATGAGCTGGATGTGGTGGCACAGGCCTATAATCTCATTACTTGGAAGGCTGAGCCAGAAGGATCACAGGTTCAAGGACAGCCTCAGCAACTTAGGCCCTGTTTCAAAATAAAAAACAAAATAGGTCTGAGGGTGTAGCTCAGAGGTAGAATGCCCCTGAGTTTAATCCCCAGTAACACGCACACACACACACACACACCACAATAATAATAATAGTAATAATAATAATAATAACAATAAAGCATGGATAACCTTACTCCTTCTCTGTCCCTATCAACACCTACCTCTGTCCTCATGCTGTCCTGGAGATATATAAATATATATATATATATATGATTTTATATAAATACAGGATTTTGCGGGGGAGGGGGGGCATGGTACTGAAGATTAAACCCAGGAGCATTATACTGTCAAGTCAAACCCCCAGCCCTTTTCACTTTTTATTTTGAAATAGGTTCTCACTAAGTTGCTGAGGTTCGCCTTACATTTCTGAGGCTGGTCTCAAACCTGCGATACTCCTGTCTCAGCCTCCCAAGTACTGGGATTATAGGTGTGTGGCTCCATGACCGTTCTGTCCTAGATATCTAGAAGCCTCCACCTTGATACTCACTGCTATTGTTCAATATGGTTTGTCCCCAGCAAAACTCATGTTAACACTTGGTCCCCAATATAAGGATGCTGAGAAATGGTGGGCCTTTCAGAGGTGAGTAGGTTGTTAAAAGGGATTAATGGACTGGACATGGTGGCACACGCCTATAAGACAGGAAGATTACAGGTTGCAGGCCAGCCTCCGCAATGAGATCCTGTTTCAGAATAAAAAATTAAAAGGGATGGGGTATAGCTCAGAGGTAGAATGCCCCTAGGTTCAATTCCCAGTATCAAGAAAGAGAGAGAAGTGAAGAGGAGAGGAGAAGGGAGGAGAGGAGAGGAGGGGGGGGGGGAAGGAAGGAAGGAAGGAAAGAAGGAAGGAAGGAAGGAAGAAAGGTAGTTCATTTTGGTAACATTATCAGTCACTCCATACATAATCTGGAGTTGCTCTTTTGCAAGGCCCCACTTCACTCACGTATTATTTTTAAATATTGCTTCTGGAGTCCTGGTCTTCAGTGTGAAATTTTTGTAGCTGTTTCAGCACTTCCTTCCCAGGGAGAGACCCTATGGCCTTGCTCCAAACAACACTCTATGTCTTCCTCTAAGTATCCAGGTTTGTTTTGGTTTCCTATAACCGAGCTGTCACTCTCTGGATTACTGTGTGCAGAGTCTGCTAGGAAGATGACAGGAATGTGCCCTGTGACACCATTCACAGGGCCAAGGAGCTTGGAAACCACTTGGAAGAGCAGCTGGGTGAAAATGGGCAGGCCACCCTGGGACTCCTAGTCCTGCCCTGTGGGGACCCAATGACCCAGAAGCCTGTGCTGGTGGCTTCTCAGGGGCCTGGTGCTTTGCTTTGTTGTCCCAGTGACTCACAGGATGATTTTCCAGGCTTTCAAACTGGGTCAACAGCTTTGTTTATCCAGCTTGCTCCCCAGGGAGGCCACTCCAAGGAAAGCTGGCTGTATGGGGATGTTTGGCCAGGTGATTCTTTTTACTGGCTCTTAGCCTGAGGAAATATTACCAGAATTCAGGCCAGAAGTGTTAACTGCATTACTGAAGGCCTCTTTCTTCATTGGAGAACTGAAGAGCTGACTTGGGAAGGTCCTAAGTCAGGATGCCCACTCCTTGTAGATAGGGAAGACAGCAGGCTTGTGCTACAAATCCAGTCAAGCTTCCATAGACTTTGTGAGTGGGACCTGATCAATCTGTTCATTTATTAAGCAGTTGAGTCAGCCAGGGCTAGTGTTTTTCAAATTTGAGAAGTCACAGACCCCAAAAACATACCTGAAGATTTGCAGGCCCCAGAAGCTTCTCAGAGCAGTGTTATTTATAACAGCTGGAAAGTGTCTATCAACCAATAATGTATGGATCAATAATAGGATACAACGGAAAAATATTTAGCCATAAAAAAAGGATGAATGCTAATACTGCTACAACATGGATGAACCTTGAAGACATTGTAAATGAAAGAAACTAGACACCAAAGAGCATATTTAATGTGATTCCATTTATATAAAATGTGTAGCTGAGCTTGGTATAACCCTAACACTGGGAATTCTGAGTACTACTGTAACCCTAGTACTTGGGAAGCAGAGACAGGAAGATTGAAGGTTCGAGGCCAGCCTCAGGATTTAGCAAGACCCTCAGCAACTTAGCGAGATTCTGTTTCAAAACTAAAAATAAAAGGGATGGGGGTGTATCTCAGAGATAGAACTCCCCTGGGTTCAATATCCAGTACTACTACTACTAACAATAATAAAATTTCTAGAGGAGTCTAATCCGAAGAGGTAGAAAGTAGATTAGTGGTTGCCAGGAGCTGGGGAGAGAAGAAAACGGTCAATGACTGCTAACGAGTGTGGAGATTTTACGGGGTGAAATGATGAAAATGTTCTGGAATTATATAGTGGCAATGGTTGTACAACCTTGTGACTACACTAAAAACATTGAATTGTATACATTTGTGTGTGTGTGTGTGTGTGTGTATGATAGTAGAGATTGAATCCAGGGGCATTTTACCACTAGCTACATCTCCAGCCCTTTTATTTTTTAACTTTTTTTGGTACTAGGGATTGAACCCAGGGGCATTCTACCTCTGAGCTACACCCTCAACCCTATTTTACTTTTTATTTTGAAACAGGGTCTCACTAAGTTGCCGACAGCCTCACTAAGTTACTGACGCTTACTTTGAACTTATGATTCTCCTGTCTCAGCCTCCCAAGTACTGGAATTAAAAGTGTGTACAACCATACAACCATGCCAAGCCTATTTTTTACTTTGAGACAGGGTCTTGCTAAGTTGTTGGTGCTGACCTGGAATTTATAAACCTCCTACTTCAGCCTCCTGAGTAGCTGGGATTACATGTATGTGTACACCCAGCATATTGTATACTTTTAAAAGAAAATTTTATGGCATGTGAATTATATCTAAGTGAAAAAAGTTACATGATATTATTTCAGTTGGTTTGTGGGTACCAGGATATCATAAATACTTTGCGTGAAGCAGTGAATTCTTGTGTCAAGATGTTTTTGTGAATAGGTTGGTAATGTAGCTCATTGGTAGGGCACATGCTTAGCATGATACACAAGGCCCTGGGTTTGATCTTTAGTACAAAAAATAATTTTAAAAAAGGAGAAGATCCACTTATGAAGTGGTCCAGAAGATGTTTATGCTAACTGTAGATAATCAAAGAAGAAAATCTAAAATTGCAAGTATCTGTAGATAACATCTAGACCCAAGAGCTCAGCAGTGGAACTCTGAAAAGTATGAACCCAGGTTCGAGAAACATTGGGCTTCAGGATAAGCTTCAGGATTTGTTACCTTTTTACATGCTGTGTGATGAGGTGAAGACTTTTCATAGGGTGCTTTCCAAAGACGAAGCCTGGCCAGAGACAACTTGGGAGTTATGAGTCCCTTGGCTAAACCTTGGTAACATAAGCATATCATTCCACCTACACTCTAGACACTTAATTAAACAAGTCCAGCATGAGCTGAAAATGGAGAATGGTATCAGGTAATCTAAATGGAAGATCAGAGGACAGCTTCCCTCTGGGGTTGCACTCAGGTCATGGATTAATCACCCCTAATTTAGACATTTATGACCTTCCTGAAGGGTCAATAGCAATGGAATTAAGATGCTGCTGCTAATTTAAACCAGAGGGGAAGGCCAATGGGCATTTTTGAGCAAGGAGGCTTTCCACACAATCTGTTTGGGCATATGCAAAAGTTAAAGAGTATAGGCAATGGGGTCAGGGTTGGCTCTTATTTAACTGGAAGGCAACTATTTCCACTTTTTGTTTCTTCACTTAGAAAAAAAATCAGAAATCACCCCACCTCAGTTCAATTCATCAAAGTTTTACCACAAGCACCTTTTTTTTTTTTTTTTTTGCAGTACTGGGGATTGAACCCTGGGGCATTCTACCTCTGAGCTACACCCCCAGACCTATTTATTATTCTTTATTTTGAAATAGGGTCTCACTAAGTTGTGGAGGGCCTCAATAAGTAACTGAGACTGACTGCTAACCTCCGATCCTCCTGTCTCAGCCTCCCAAGTACTGGGATTACAAAGTGTACACCACCATGCCTGGATCCAAGCACCTATTTTTTTTTTTTTTTCAATACTGGGGATTGAACCCAGGGGTATTCTACCTCTGAGCTACACCCCCAGCCATATTTTTTATTCTTTATTTTGAAACAGGGTCTCACTAAGTTGTGGAGGACCTCACTAAGTAGCTGAGGCTAGCCAAGAACCTGTGATCCTCCGGTCCTAGCCTCCCAAGTACTGGGATTACAAGCATGCACCACCACACCCGGCTCCAAGCCTATTCTTTATGTAGTACCTATTCTTTATGTAGTAGACACAGGTCTTGTTTGGGGAGGAAACCAGGGAACCCCACAGCCTAGTTGGGAGAGACTATTGAAAGCAACTTTATGTTGAACGGACTTTGAAAACTATTGAACGCCACAAAATATATGACTATTATGCATGTTAGTTGTCCATCTGAGTCAATAGTTGGTGTGATTCAAGGCTCTGGGGTGTTTCTCAAATAAGACTATTTTCACAGAACTAAACATTGAGGCAGTTATTGACTATCATTAACCTGGATATTGACTGAACTTACCACCCACCATAAAGGTATTTTCATGTTATGCCTAGTAGGTGTCTGGTTATTTTTCAAGAAAATGAAAAAACATGATATTTCTACCTGTATCATCAGCCATTTACATTATAAATAAATGTTCGAGTTGGTTAAAATCTCAGCCCTATTCTAGCAACTGTTGTATAAAATACCAGTAGTTGCTTCTCATTTGGGAAGAAGTAGGGGAAGAAAATGACTTTATGAGTTATTTCTCCTTTTTGTGATTCCTGCACCTGCAAACTGTTGTCTTAAGAGAGCTAGTACTAGGAAGATGGTGTAGGAATTCTACAGTATGAGTGCTAAGACTATGAGGCAATAGCACTGAATCCCACTTCCCTGGTTTCCTGGGCTAGAGTTTAGCTGTGTTCTGTAGAGTAGCTGACATCCCCAAACCACACCATGGTCTATGAGCCTAGACACAATTTGTTCTTTTCTCTGCATAGATGTCAATCAAACGAGTCATCTTCACAATACAATTGAGGGTCTTTTCTTGCATTGTGAATTTCAGGTTTATAAATAGTACGCAACTGCTTATCTAAATATTATCCCAGTGTCATGCACAACTTTTCTTTAGATGGCCCGTGGCTGAAACTTTTGTCTATGAGAGACATCAGAGAGGAAGGCACCAAATAACAAATAGGAAACTGAATGCCTTTGAAAATCTAGGAGGAGCCAGGCATGGTGGTGCATGCCTATAATCATAGTATTTAGGAGAAGGAGACAGGAGGATTGCAGATTTGAGCCCAGCCTCAGCAACTTAGCAAGACCCTGTTTCAAAAAAATAAAATATAGCTAGAGGTGTGACTCAGAGGTAGAATGCCCCTAGGTTCAATCCCCAGTACAAAAAAAAAATCTATGGTCAGCAGGGTATAGTGGCATTTACCTGTAGTTTTGGTTTTTTTTTTTTTTTTTTTTTTAACCTGTAATCTGAGACAGGAAGATCACAGGTTTGAGGATAGCCTCAGCAATTTAGCAAGGCCTTCAGCAACTTAGTGAGACCTTGTTTCAAAATAAAAAATAAAATAAAATAGGGCTGGAGGTATGACTCAAAGGTAAAATGTCCCTGGGTTCAATCCACAGTAACACACACACACACACACACACACACACACACACACAATGTCAAACCAGGCATGGTGATGTACACCTGTAATCCCAGTACTTGGGAGGCTGAGACAGGAAGATCACAGGTTCGAGGACAGCCTCAGCAACCTAGTAAGATCCTGTTTCAAAAACAAGAAATATAAAGAGCTGGAGTGTGTAGGGGTGTAGCTCAGAGGTAGAATGCCCCTGGATTCAATCCCCAGTACCACAAAAAATAAAAGAAGAAAAGAAAAAGAAAAAAATCTATGACAACTCTAAGATCCCATCTCATCAGGTTTTCATACTCGACTAATGAAAGCATACACTGACATGACTTTTTTTTTTTTTTTTAGCACTGGAGATTGAATCCAGGGGCATTCTACCTCTGAGCCACATCCTAGTCATATTTTTATTCTTTATTTTGAAACAGGGTCTCACTAAGTTGCAGAGGGCCTCACTAAGTAGCTGAGGTTGGCTGCAAATCTGCAATCCTCCTATCTCAACCTCCCAAGTACTGGGATTACAAGCGTGCACCACCACTCCCGGCCTTGACATGACCTCTCTGCAATGCAATTTGACAATATCTATAGGGAATATAGAATATAGCCAATGTTCTTGGAAGATTGCAGGTTTGAGGACAGCCTCAGTAATTTTGCAAGACTCTCAGCAACCTAGCAAGACCCTTTTTCAAAACAAAAAATAAAAAGGGCTGGGGGTATAGCTCAGAGGTAGAATGCCCCTGGGTTCAATCCCCAGTGCTGAAAAAGAAAGAAAGAAAGAAAGAAAGAAAGAAAGAAAGAAAGAAAGAAAGAAAGAAAGAAAGAAAGAAAGAAAAAGGATCCAGGTTTGCGGCCAGCCTCAGCTACTTAGTGAGGCCCTCTGCAACTTAGTGAGACCCTGTTTCAAAATAAAGAATAAAAAATAGGACTGGGTGTGTAGCTCTGAGGTAGAATGCCCCTGGGTTCAATCCCCAGTACCACAAAAAAAAAAAAAAAAGTTTATACTCTAACCCCATGTCTGTCAGGATCCCAGAAGGAAAGGGATTTTATTCAGAATGAAGAGAGTGCAATAAAAGAACTACTAACAGATGGGTAGCCACATAGGCTGGGGTGGGGGAGCAAGGGATATTGAGTCACATGTTGAAGAATGACAGTGGGAAGGCTTCACTACTCCTGGGACTAAAAGGACAAAAAGAGGAAACATCCTTATGGAATCCAGTAAGAGCTGGAACACTGGAGGAGAGACCTCCAAGAAAGGCGAGTGGGCTAGGAACGGAGAGGCAGGTAGCTACTGCCTGCAATCAAGAAGAGAGTGACAGAAATACCCAGACTTCTCTCCTAACCTTCTGATCTCTGCTGGTGCTACCTGACTGACAGAATCCCAAGGAAGGCAAAGGGCAAGAATCCCGGAGATACAACCTGTAAAGTTACTGAGCAGAATGAAGAAAGCTGGGCAAGGTGGTGCAGGCTTGTAATCCCAGTACTTGGGAAGCTGAGACAGGAGGATCATAGGTTTGAGGACAGTCTCAGCAAGTAGTGAGACTCTCATCAACCTCTGCAACTTAGTGAGACCCTATCTCTTCCTTCTTTCCTTTCTTCCTTCCTTCCTTCCTTCCTTCCTTCCTTCCTTCCTTCCTTCCTTCCTTCCTTCCTTCCTTCCTTCCTTCCTTCCTTCCTTCCTTCCTCCCTCCCTCCCTCCCTCCCTCCCTTCCTTCCTTCCTTCCTTCCTTTTTTTTCGGTACTGGGGATTGAACCCAGGGACGTTCTACCTCTGAGCTCCACCCCCAGCCATATTTTTATTCTTTATTTTAGAACAGGGTCTCACTAAGTTGTGGAGGGCCTCACTAGTAGCTGAGGCTGGCCACAAACCTGTGATCCTCCTGCCTCAGCCTCCCAAGTACAGGGATTACATGCATGCGCTACCATGCCCGTCTGTGAGACCCTGTTTCAAAATAAAAGAATAAAATAGAGCTAGAGGTTTAGCTCAGAGGTAGAATGCCCCTGGGCTCAATCCCCAGTGCCCCCCCCCCATACACAAAGGTATTATGATTCATACTGTTCTACAACTTTATTTTTCCTTATTGGGGAGGGGGGCAGGATAGAAATGGAAAGGAACAAACACCACCTTATAATTCCATTTCTAGGAATATATCCTGGGGACATAATCAAAGGTGGAACAAAGAATTATATGCAAGAATGTTCTTCACAGATTTAAGTACAACAATGAAAAAATAAAAACAAGCTAAATTTCCTATACTAGAATAAACTGATAAATTATGATGTATAAATCTGTATTGGTCAGGGTTCACTAGAGTAACAGAACTCAGAAAACACATATATGGAAAAAGGGGATTTATCAAATCACCTTGCAATCTGAAGGAGTGTAGTACCAGGTTTCCGGCTGCATGTGGAGAGCCAGAGGAACCAGCAGCTGATAGAGCGATCCAAGAGCTGGAGTCTCAGAATCAGAGCGACCACTAATTCAGTCCCAGTCCAAAATGGAAAGGACAGGAAACTTTCTGAAGAAACGATAGTGAAGAAGCAATTCAAAGAGCTCAAGGCCGATATCTCAAATGAAAGCAGATGCATTTCCTTCAGGAAGAACCATGCATGCCTTCACATGGTTTTCTCCTTTTATTCACGTCCTATGCCTATCAGAACTGTGCTGCCTACATTCACGGCAGGACTTCCCCTTTAATCTGCCATTACCTAATCATTACCTCATCAACACACCCCAAATCACATAACCTTAGGTGTTTCATGATCCAGTCAAGGTGACAATCCAAACTAACCATCACACCAAAATTCCAGAATATTCTGCCATAATAAACATTGTGTGTATGTGTGTGTGTGTGTGTGTGTGTGTGTGTGTGTGTGTGTGTGTGTTTTCCTGGGGATTGAACCAAGGGGCGTTCTACCTCCAAGAACATCCTCAGCCCATTTTTATTTTTTGTTTTAAGAGAGGGTCTTGCTAGGTTGTTGAGAGTCTTACTATGTTGCTGAGGCTGTCCTTGAACCTGCAATCCTCCTGTCTCAGCCTCCCAAGTACTTGGATTACAGGTATGCATCATCACGCCTGGTCATAATAAACATTTTTTAAGAATTGATGATGTGTAGAAATGCTTATAATAAAATGTTAATTAAGAAAAAAAAAAGCAAGGACACACTGGGCTCGGTGGGATATGCTTGTAATCCCAGTACTTGGGAGGGTGAGACAAGAGGATAACAGGTTTGTGGCCATCCTCAGAAATTTAGTGAGGCCCTTCTCAACTTAGTGAGACCCTGTTTCAAAATAAATAATAAAATAGGGCTGGGAGTGCAGCCTAGAGGTAGAATGCCCCTGGATTCCATTCCCAGTATCACATACATAAATACACACACACAGACATACACACACACACACACACACACACACACACACACACACACACACAAAAGCAAGGATGCAACCACACCTGTAATCCCAGTATTTGAGAAGATGAGACGGGCAGATGCCAGATTCAAGACAGCCTCAGCAACTTAGCCAGACTCACAGCAACCTAGAGAGATCCTGTTTAAAAACAAAAGATAAGCGGGTCATGGTGGCACACACCTGTAATCCCTGTACTTGGGAGGCTGAGACAGGAGGATCTCAGGTCTGAGGACAGTCTCAGTAAGTAGTGAGACTCTCATCAACACAGTGAGACCCTGTTCCCAAATAAGAAATAAAAATCAGGCTGGGGATGTAGCTCAGAGGGTAAAATCCCTCTGAGTTCAATCCCCAGTACCAATAAAATAAATAAATAAATAATAAAACAAAAGATAAAAGGGCTTGGGACCTAGCTCAGAGTTAGAATGCCCCTGGACTCAATTCCTAGTATCACACACACACACAGAGTTGTGTATGTGTGTGTGTGTGTGTGTGTGTGTGTGTGTGTGTGTGTAGGGATTGAACCCAGGACCTTGTACATGCTAAGCACATGCTCTACCAATGAGTTACACCCCCAGCTCCAATGCACAATATTATTAACCCAATTTCATGAACACTTATATGCAAAGGAAAAAACACCTAAAAATATTAACAGTACTTTTGATGACAGGATTATATTTTTTTTCTTCATAACATAAATGTTTTTCTCTTTTTTTTTAAATGCGATACTGGGGATTGAACTCAGGGGCATTCTACCTCCCAGCTATACCCCCAGCCCTATTTTTTATTCTTTATTTTGAAACCGGGTCTCACTAAGTTGCGGAGTGCCTCACTAGGTAGCTGAGGCTGGCTTCAAACCCGGATCCTCCGGTCTCAGCCTCCCAAATGCTGGGATTACAAGCATGCGCCACCACGCCTGGCTTATTCTTTATTTTGAAACAGGGTCTCACTAAGTTGCGGAGGGCCTCACTAGGTAGCTGAGGTTGGCTGAGAACCCAGATCCTCCAGTCTCAGCCTCCCAAATGCTGGGATTACAAGTGTGCACCACCATGCCCGGCTTTTTTTTTTTTTTTTTTACATTAGGTATATGAAATTTTTGTGATTGGAGTGGGGAGCCAATGCCAAAAAAGAGAATCCATCTCATTGATATCAACTCTGGCCGATGTAAAATATTAATAAAGGACACAACAGTTGTTTTAGTAAATTAAAACCAGTGACATGAAAGATGACACCTTGTCATCAGTCCCTGTCTACTTGATATCTGGACAAAACGTAAAAGAAATACCAGTCAATTTCTACATAATCTCAAATACCCAAACATTTTAGATGATTTGGATTATTGACTACAATTTTTATTCTTGATTTGTAGTATTATATCAATTCAGCTTTACTTAGACTTTTTAAAAGTCCAAGAACTTTCTATAACCTCAAAGTTATTCACACTGAAATAGTAATATTCTCTTAGATGTTATAGTTTAGTGTGTGTGTGTGTGTGTGTGTGTGTGTGTGTGTGTGTGTGTTATACTGGAGATGGAACCCAGGGGCATTCTACCTCTGAACTATCCTGCAGCCCTATTTTATTTTTTTATTTGGAAACAGGCTCTCACTAAACTGTGGAAGGTCTCACTAAAGTACTAAGACTGCCTTCAAACCTGTGATCTTCCTGTTTTAGCCTCCCAAGTACTGGTATTACAGGTGTGCACCACTATACCTGACACATTTATTTTTAACTATAAGGTTTTTTATTAGTCAAATAATATACAAAATACATTCTTGTTTTATTTATAGATTTAAATAATACAATGAATGCCAAAGTCTCTTGGCCACTTGCTCAGTTGGCCTCTTTCCCCTAGGTAACCTGTTTCTAGTTTATGTAACTTGCAAGATATTTGCATGTCCTTTTTATGCATATATCTGCATATGGAAATATACAGTTTTACTTTTTTTTTTTTGCGGTGCTGAGGATTGAACTCAGGGGCATTCTAGCTACACCCCCAGTCCTATTTTTTTATTCTTTATTTTGAAACAGGGTATCACTAAGTTGCAGAGGGCCTCGCTAAGTAGGTGAGGCTGGCTGCAAACCTGTGATCCCCGTATCTCAGTCTCCCAAATACTGGGATTACAAGTGTGTGCCACCATGCCCAGTTTACTTTTCATTTATAAGTAGTGTTATAGTGTCTATATTGTTCTGCAACTTGCTTTTTCCTCATGTTGAAACTCTACTTTTTTTTTCTTTTGCGGTACTGGAGATCGAACCCAGGGGCATTTTACCTCCAAGCTACACGCCTAGTCCTATGTTGATTCTTTATTTTTGAAACAGGGTTTCATTAAATTGCAAGAGCCTCACTAAGAAGCTAAGGCTAGCCAAGAACCCGATTCTCCCATCTCAGCCTCCTAAGTACTGAGATTACAAACTTGTGCCACCACGACCGGCTCCACTAGTGTGTGTGTGTGTGTGTGTGTGTGTGTGTGTGTGTGTGTGTGTGTGTGGTATTGGGGATTGAACCCAGGGGCATTCTACCTCTGAGCCACACCCCAGTCCTATACAGGGCCTCATTAAGTTGTGGAGGGCCTCACTAAGTAGCTGAGGCTGGCCACGAACCCGGATCCTTCTGTCTCAGCCTCCCAAGTACTGAGATTACAAGCATGCGCCACCAGGCCTGGCTCCACTATTTTTTAATAGTTACAGTTTGTACATTCTAGTTTATCTGACCACTCCTCTTGATGGTTATTCAGGTTGTTTTTAAAGTTGTCTGCTACTTTAGACAATGCTGCAGTAAAAAAAAAAAACCACATATGCCTGTGTGTGTGTGTGTGTGTGTGTGTGTGTGTGTGTATTCATGCGTGCACATGTGTGGCCATTATTTCTCTAAAGGAGCTTTGAAAAATGGAATTTCTGGCTTTAAATGCATATGCACTTAACATTTTAAGTACTGTCCATCGGCCTTCCATAAAGTTTTCTCAATTTATACTTCCAATAAAAAAATGAAAAGATGACAGGCCTCACTTATAATTAGGAAAATGAAAATTAGAGAGCAAGCAGTAGGACACCATTTTTGCCCATTGGGTTCTTCACACATCTTATTTTATTTATTTATTTATTTATTTATTTATTTATTTATTTATTTATTTATTTATTTATGGTACTGGGAATTGAACCCAGGAGATTCTATCTCTGAGCTACACCTCTAGTCCCATTTTTTATTCTTTATTTTTGAAGCAGGGTCTCACTAAGTTACAGAGGGCCTCACAAAGTTAATGAGGCTGGCTGCAAACCTTTGATCCTTTTGTCTCAGCCTCCCAAGTACTGGGATTACAAGCATGCGCCACCACACCCAACTCACAAATTTTAAAAGATTGATAATGCAGAATATGGAGAGAGATAGAAGCACTTATCCTCACAAAAGTTCTTGTTACAAATGGCATCTATACATTAGGGAGTGTTTTTGGAGTCTTATTCAAAGTGATTATGCTTGACTGCTGTGATAAATAAACAAAGGACATTTCTGTTACCGGATCATTGATTTTTATGTGTGCTAACAGCAGCCCTGCTGTTAACATGTACTCACTCAGAGCATTTTTATCAAGTATATTGTTTTGTAATCACTAAGTCCTTAATTTACATAGTAGAGAGGGATTTTTACATTTTAATAACCACATTTTGGCTTACCGTTTACATAGTACTTTCTCAGAGGTCACTTCAATTCATCTCTGCTTCAGTGACAGTGTGGAAGTACTATTTCAGATGAGGAAATTTAGACTTAGAGATGTTCAATGATTTTCCAAGATCACCCAGCCACTTGTAAGTGAAAGGGCTCAGGTTTTCTGACTCCTAGTTCTATCAGCTTCCACTTTAATAATTGCTTTTAAAAAAATTACAGAGCTGGGCATGGTGGTGCACACCTATAATTGCAATACTTGAGAGGCTGAAATAGGAGGATCACAGGTTTGAGGACAGCCTCAAGAATTAATGAGACTCTCATCAACCAAATGAGACTCTCTTTCAAAATAAAAATTAAATAGGGCTGGGTGTGTAGCTTGAAGGTAGAATGCTCCTGGGTTCAATCCCCAGTAACACACACACACACACACACACACACAAACACACACACACACACACACACACGAATGTTCCCCCTGCCTATTCCACTGAGTTCAAATCAGTCCAAAAGGAACCACAAGGGGCAGCATGGTGCAGTAGAGGACAGACCCAGTTGGAAACCTGAGAGCTGGCTTTTTTATTTCCTTCTGTTCTCTTCCCAGTTGTGTGAACTCAGAGAAGTCATTTTTAGCCTCTTTGAGCCTTTTTTTTTTTTTTTTTTTTTTAGAAAACTGAAGATGATGTTCACTGATAAGTATTGGAAGCAAAGATGAAGTTCCTATCTGTGAGATTTTAAGCCAAACTAGGGCTCCTTCTCTGCTCATACACTTTACAGAATACCTTTGAAAAAAAATTTTTTTTTTTGCAATGGACTTATTTTTCATAAGTGTGACCCTCCAAAGGGAAAACTCATCATACAATGCATTCTTTGATTGAAGTCTAACTATTCCCTTATGCCTTTTCTTCCCTCCCTCCCTCCCTCCCTCCCTCCCTTCCTTCCTTCCTTCCTTCCTTCCTTCCTTTCTTTCTTTCTTCCTTCTGCATTATATGTAACTCCTTGCCTGTGGGCTAGGGAAATCCCCAGGGACAACAGCAAATAACCAGTTTCAGGTAGCTCGGTGTGTCTGAAAAGATGTTTTCTACCTGATCTTTTTCTACTGGACATAGCCACCTAGGTTTGCTGCCTATTATTACAGATTTGATATTATTATTATTATTATTATTATTATTATTATTATTATTATTATTTTGAGGTACTAGAGATTGAACCCAGGGGCATTCTACCTCCAAGCTACACCCTCAGCTTGGTTTTTTATTCTTTATTTTTGAAACAGGGTCTCACTAAGTTTTGGAGGGCCTAAGTAGTTGAGGCTGACCGAAAACCTTTGATCCTCTTGTCTCAGCCTCCCAAATACTGGGATTATAAGTGTGCATCACCATGCCTGGCTTTATTATAGATTTTAAACATGACTTATTTCCCATTCTATTTTCTAATAATATGAAAGCTTTAACCACAGTTCTTTATAGTTCTAGTTTCCATAAGCCAAAACTTTTGAGAACTGGAAGAAATCTTCGGTCACTTGATCCTGTCCTGTATCTTTGACCAGATAAAATATTTTTCCATTTAACAAAGGTCCCAAAAGCTTACGAGTTATTCAAGTTTTCAGAGCCAGCAAGTTTCCTTATGAAGTACTTATTCCATTCTTACTGCATGACCATTTATTGGTGATCCTAGATCTTCCAAAAAATAGCAATGAAAGTCAAAAAGAGTAAACTATGCAATCACTGGTTGTTTTCTTTTTATCATACATCACGAATTCTTCTAGGCCTAGCCATATTTTGATGCATTATTTATGAGAGCCATCTGGTCACAGGTTCCCAAAGAGAAGTCTGGAATTTTTAAAAATGTGCTTTATTTATTTATTTTTTTTACAGGAAACACTATATAGCTTCAATCTATTCTCTATCTGCTCATCAGGAATGGGACAATGAGATTTGTTCACTGCATTCTTAAAAAAAAAAAATCTGAGGTATAACATATATAACAAAGTGCACAAATCTTCAGTGTATATCTCAAAGCACTTTTAGATATGTAGTACCATGTAACCACCACCCAGATCTAAATGTAGGATATTATCAACATGTCTAAAGACCTTGGTGGCCTGTACAAGTTGGCATCCTCCAAGAGTAACTACCATTTCTATCACCACAAATTAGCTTTGCCTGTTTTTGAACTTTATACTAATAGAAAGAGAGATATGCATTGTTTTGTGTCTGCCTTTTTTCACTCTACATTATGTCTGTGAGATGATTAACTGTATTCTAAAAATGCAACTCACCTTCTAGTTTCAAGTTCTCAGGGGACCTCTCAAAATCAAGTACATAATACACCAGCTGTATAGAGGTATCTGTAGTCTAACACACACACACACATACACAGAGTTGAAAAAATAACTCTGTGTATGTGTGTGTGTGTGTGTGTGTGCACGTGCACACTGGGGATTGAACCGAGGGAACTTCTGCCTCCAAGCTACACCATTAGCCCCTTTTTTTTTTTTTTTTTTTTTTTGCAGAGCTAGGGATTGAACTCAGGGGCATTCTACCTCTGAGCTACACCCCCAGCCCTATTTTTTATTCTTTATTTTGAAACAGGGTCTCACTAGGTAGCTGAGGCTGGCTGAGAACCCGGATCCTCCGATTTCAGCCTCCCAAATGCTGGGATTACAAGCGTGTACCACCATGCCTGGCTTCCATTAGCCCTTTTCATTTTATTTTATTTATTTATTTATTTATTTATTTATTTATTTATTTATTTATTTATTTATTTTTGCAGCACTGGGGATGGAACCTGGGGCATTATACCTCCAAGCTACAGCCCCAGCCCTATTTTTTATTCTTTATTTTGAAACAGGTTCTCACTAAGTTGTGGAGGGCCTCACTAAGCAGCTGAGGCTGGCCGCAAACCGGGATCCTCCGGTCTCAGCCTCCCAAATGCTGGAATTATAAGCATGCGTCACCATGCCTGGCTCTTATTTTGAAACAGGGTCTTGCTAAGTTACCAAGGGTCTCTCTAAATTGTTGAGGCTGGTCTAGAATCTGAGATCTATCTCAGTCTCCCAAGTACTGGGATTACAGGCATGCACCACCATAACTGGTTGAAAGGATTTTTTTTTTTTTTTTTTAACGGTACTGGGGATAGAACCCAGGGGCATTCTACCTCCAAGCTACACACCTAGCCCTATTTTTTATTCTTTATTTTGAAACAGGATCTCACTAAATTGCCATGAACCTGCGATCCTTCTATCTCAGCCTCCCAAGTATTGGGATTACAAGCATGCGCCACCAAACCAGGCTTGAAAAGAACTTTTGTGTGTGTGTGTGTGTGTGTGGCACTGGGGATTGAACCCAGAGGCATTCTACCTCTGAGTTATACCCCCAGCCCTATTTTTATTTTTATTTGGTCTCACTAGGTTGATGAGGGTCTCACTACTTGTTGAGACTGTCCTCAAACCTGTGATCCTCCTGTCTCAGCCTCCCAAGTACTGGGATAACAAGCATGTACCACCACGCCTGGCTGAAAAGAACTTTTTAAGATGATTAGACTAGGCTAACATATCTTTCTCTTGTCCTTTTATACTGTTGCATTATCAATTTCCCTCTTCATCTCTGCTTTTAAAGGGGCTCTGAGCTGGGTATGATGGCGCACACCAGTACTTGGGAGGCTAAGACAGGAGAATTGCAGGTTCAAGGACAGCCTCAGCAATTAACAAGCCCCCATTTCAAATTTTTTAAAAGTGGGGGCCTTGGAATGTATCTTGGAGGCAGAATGTCTCTAGGTTCAATCCCCAGTACAAATAATAATAATAGAAATAATAGTAATAATAATAAATAAAAATAATAAATGGGCTCTGATCCACTCAATAATTATTCTCTTTAGTTCTCCTATCAATGAACAAATAGCTTGGGTAATTCTCCAATCATATGAAAGCTTTAACCACAGTTCTTCGTAGTTCTAGTATCTATAAGCCAAAAATGTTAAGAGCTAGGAGTCTTTAGTCATTTATATCCAGCATTCTCCAACAGTGCTCCATACTCATTTGCCTAAAAGCTGGAAATGGCCTCAAGCTATCATCTAATGAAACCCTCCATCCTCAGCAAGAAAAGCATCATTATGCCCTATTTTCAGATTCCACAGATATTTATAGAGCACATGTAATCTTTAATGTATTTTGCTAGGTGTTATGGATGACTACAAAAATAAAGCAAGCATGTACGTGCTCTACTTCATGAGCTTCCAGTCAAGGAGAGAAGCATGTAGTACAGATATCTACATAAAATATAATAATATAGTCAGGTATGATGGCACACACCTGTAATCCCTGTACTTGGGAGGCTGAGTCAGAAGGATCACAAGTTCAAGATCAGCCTCAGTAACTTAGTGAGGCCCTCAGCAACTTAGTGAGATCCTGTTTGAAAAAATAAAATAAAATAGGTCTGGGGGCATGTCTCAGAGGTAGAATACCCCTGGTTCAATCCCCAGTGCTGCAAAAAGAAAAAAAAAAGATAATAATATAGCTGGGCATGGTGGCACATACCTGTAATTCCATGATTTGGGAGGCTGAGACAGGAAGATCCTAAGCTAGAGGCCAGGCTCAGCAACTTAGTGAGACTCTCAGCAACCTAGTGAGACCTGAATTCAAGACAAAAAATAAAAAGGGCTGGGGGTATAGCTTGGAGATAGAATGCCCCTGGGTTCAATCCCCAGTACCACACACATGCACACACACAAAGATAATAATATAAGCTATTAAGTATTAAATAACACCACTGAGTTCAAAGAAAAAGGATGCTGTGAGAGATTGAAGGAAAAGGCAAGTTCTGGCCAGATTAGTGTTCAGGCATTTTTTTTTTCTTTTTTTTTTTTCCATAGTGGGGATTGAACCCAGGGGCATTTTACCTCTGAGCTACACCCTCAGTCTTATTTTTTATTCTTTATTTTGAAACAGGGTCTCATTAAGTTGCAGAGGGCCTCACTAAGTAGCTGAGACTGGCCACGAACCTGGATCCTCCGGTTTCAGCCTCCCAAGTACTGGGATTACAAAAGTGTGCCACCACACCTGGCGTGTTCAGGCATCTTGATGGGGTAGTGCTTGTACTAGGAGAACTGTGGGAAATAGGATGCCATGGCTCAGTTAAGTTTAGTCAGTGATGGGGGAGGGTATTTTAGGTAGATAACTTTAAGGACAAGGACACTGAATTGGGAAATCATGCAGCATGTACAAAGAACAGCAGCACAGTTTGACCCAAGGTTGGGCAAGCGATGAAGAAACCAGGCCCAGAGTAGTATGGATGACCCATGGATTACCATAATGCTAAGAGCCCTAGAATGGGAATTGAGTCACAGGCATCCTCCTTACTGAATGCTTTTCCCATAACATGATCAAGTCAATATTTTAGTCACTATTATGCTTTTTTAATTTTTACAATGACCTATTGTATATTGTCCATTAATTAATTATTAAGCAAATATTAATAAACTATCCACTGTATGCCAGGTACAATTGGACACTAGGGTCTCCAAAACTTTTTCTTTTTTTTTTTTTTTTTTTTTTTTGGTAATACTGGGGATTGAACCAAGGAGAGTTCTCTTCTAAGTTACACTCTCAGCCTATTTTTTATTTTTATTTTTATTTTAAAACAGAGTCTTGCTAGGTTGCTAAGAGTCTTACTATATTGCTGAGGCCTTCTTCAAACCTGCAATCCTCCGGTCTCAGCCTCCCAAGTACCGGGATTACATTACAGGCATGTGCCATCATGCTCGGCTCCAAGGTTAAGTGTGTGTGTGTGTGTGTGTGTGTGTGTGTGTGTGTGGTATTGGAGGTGGAACCCAGGGGCATTTTACTTCTGAGTTATGTTCTCAAACTGATTTTATTCTTTATTTTAAAACAGGGTTTCACTAATTTGCAGAGGGCTTCACTAAGTTGCTTAGGCTAGCTATGAACCTGCAATCCTCTTGTCTTAGCCTTCCATTATGCCTGGCTTCCAAGGCTAATTTGATATGTATTAGCAAATAACTTTTCCAAGTGGAGAATAGGGCTAAGATGTTATTGGGCTAAAGCAGATTTTCTTTCCCTTTAATTGTTAGAACTCTATTGAGTTTCACTTCACAGCCGATACTATAAATAAGAGTATTTAACCACAAAAAAGGGTCTCTGCTTCATATTTTCTACATAACATCATTACATTGAGCCTTAGCAATAACAGCACATGGTTTTTCCATAACTACTTTTATGTTGGAGTACAAGTGATATAGGAGGGTCTGAAACCTTCCATCTTTAAGCAAAAGTTTAAAAATATTCCTAATATTGAAGTACAAGACTCACTTCCTTTTAGCTTATCAACAACCAAAAGACATTTCCCCTTTACACATGTTATGTTTTAGTGTAACTATGGAGATAGCACTTTCTATGCAACTGATGCACATGATTCTGGTTTAATGCACTCATTTTCTGAGAAACATTTTAAAAGTTGTAGTCACTATTAGACCTTTGAGCTACTTTGGTATTTCAGTGTAAACCTAACACATGTGTTAGTAACATTCATGAGGGAAGAATTAAGTGCAAGGGACTGGAGTCTTTCCAATTTCAGCAAACTATTCCTACTTAAAGTTTTAGTACTAGAAAAAAGGTAATTATTATTTGAACAAATATGGTATCAGATACTTTTGTAAAATGTAATTATATCAAGTTGAGATTTGAGAGTTCTGTATCTAGGCATATGGCTGGCTAGCAATCCAGACTACACCTCCCACTGGAAGGAATTGAGAAAGCTGAATTTACTTATTTATTTTTGGTACTGAGGATTGAACCCAGGGACATTCTACCCCTGAGCTTTTTATTTTTAAATAGGGTCTGGCTAAGTTGCTGAGGCTATCCTGTAATCCTCCTGTCTCAGCCTCCCAAGTACCAGAATTACCAGTCTGCACCACCATGCCTAGCTAAGGAAACTGAATTTTTAAAAAATCTCTTTTTTTTTTTTTTTTTGTGGCACTAGGGATTCAACCTAGAGGAATTCCACATTAGAGTTATACTCCCTGTCCTATTTTATTTTTATTTTGAAACAGGGTCTCACCAAGCTGCGGAGGGCCTCACTAAATTGCTGAGGCTGGCCACGAACCTGTGATCCTCAGCCTCCCAAGTACTGGGATTACAAGTGTGTGTCACTACACCCAGCGTTAAAAAAATCTTAGCCCTAGTAGAAGCATTGAAGCTTAGAAGCTAGTGTGATGGTGCATGCTTATAATCCTAGTACTTGGGAGGTTGAGATAGGAGGATCACAGGTTTGAAGCTAGCCTCAGGAACTCTATTAGACTCTGGATTTTCTCTTTGTTTTTGTTTTTGGTACTGAGAATTGAATTTATAGGCATTCTACCTCTGAGCTTACAACCCCAGTCCTTTTAATTTTTTTGTTTTGAAATAGAGTCTCACTAAGTTGCTGACAGTCTCATTATGCTATTGCGGCTGTCCTTGAACCTGTGATCCTCTTGTCTCAGCCTCCCACTAACTGGGATTGCAGGAGTGTGCCATCATGCCTGGCTGAGACTTTGTTTTAAAATTAAAGAAAGAGCTGGGTATGGTGGTGCACACTTGTAATCCCAGTACTTGAGAGGCTGAGACTGGAAGATCTGGGTTCGAGGCCAGCCTCAGCTACTTAGTGAGGCCCTCCTCCGCAACTTAGTGATAGGGCTGGGGGTGTAGCTTGGAGGTAGAATGCCTCTGAGTTCAATCCCCAGTACTGAAAAAAAAATATATATATATATGATCAGTAAAAGAAAAATTGGCAATACAGACTTCATCAAGATGAACTTTTCCTCCTGTGAAGGACGGTGTTAATAGGATGAAAAATAATTTGTAGAGCAGGAGAAAATATGTGCAAACCACAGATCTGATAAATGACTTATGTCCAGAATATATAAGGAACCTTCAAAACTTAGCAATAGGAAGTCAAACAGTCCAATAAAATAATGGACAAAATATTTGAATACATACTTCACTAAAGAAAAGGTGTGAGTGAAAATAGGCACATGAAAAGGTTGCTTAACATGAGTAATCATTAAAGAAATGCAAATTAAAATCACAATAAGCCGGGCGTGGTGGCGCACACTTG